>JAPMOQ010033694.1:1595708-1671696 GCA_026543055.1 Argiope trifasciata
TTTTTTGTATATTTGTTGAATTTTCCATTATATTGTTTTCTATATACTTTTGTAAACTGAAAAAAATTAGATTTAAAAGTAAAAAGTAACATGTTTTTTCAAGAATACTGTTTGTTGTATTATGTAATTTGAGTAGAAAATGTATGTTCCAATGCAATTACTTTTTTCAACGATAATATATTTTGAAACATTTATAAAACATATTTATGTATCAAGAAAAATATCTGCAGAATTATTGGCAGATTGGCAGAATATATTGGCCGATATATATTTATTAGAAAATTTAATTTGAGTGTAAAGAAAATGCTTTCTCGTAGACCGCACCTTCCCAGTTAAGTCCCAAAATTTTACCTCCCCAGTTAAGGTTTAATGGGGGTAAATAAAAACTGTAATTACTTTCATTTTGAATAAAATTCATACATTATTTTATTTGTAAATTTGAGAAATTCTTCTCTGTATCTGTTAATTATTAACTATATACAAGAACAAGAATTATAATTATCATAAAAGCATTGGAAAGAAAAGTTATTTCGGCATCTTACTCAGTTAATGAAAGTCAATTGTGTTTGTAGGCAGAACCCCTTATTTTCTTTCTCTTTCTTCCCCCCCTCCTCGAAGATTACTGAGAAGCAAACTTCAAAATTTTCACCACCTGCCAATGTTGTCAATAGATTAACGGCTGCTCTGTGTTCCATGTGTGGTTCTAACTGGCTCCGTAGAGTTAGAACGAAATCTACGGAATAGCAATTTAGTCCACTAATTTAAAAATTTTAAAAGACTGATTGTCGATTATGATAATTATGGTTATTATTTATCACAATTAAAATTATTTTATAACCATTTAATTAGTTAAAAATTGAATTTTAACCATAATTAATCTATCATATGAATTAATAGTTATTTCATGGATAAAAATCATAGATATTTTAAATCAAAATATTTTAATATTGTTAATTTAATTTCAAAACATAAAAAAATACACACATGTTCAAATCTTGACTACCGGACGGTTTATGTTAAAAAATGATGATGTGGTGCCCGCCATTGGCCACTGCGACAATTTTATATCATATAAGTTGAGCCTAAAACGTGAGGGATAGTTTCGAGAATTAGCTAGTTATTGGACTTTAATATTTTTATGGGAAAATGTTCTAAACATATACAAGTACTAATACGCCAAGTTTCATCCCAAATCGAATTTTCCATCCTATGCCCTCCTCCTGTTGAGAGGTAGAATAACATTACCGTATTATATATTACATTGAATATTAGTAATTAGTTTTTATTTCATAAAATTTTAACTTTTAATGTAAAATTAAAAAAAAATCTTCAAATAATTTTCGATAAAAGAAGACATTTTATATCAAAAACAAAGTATCTTTAAGTTTTTTATATCAAGGACATTTTATATCAAAGTAAAGACAAACTATCTTTATACGTTCAATTTGTAATTTGTTATTATTTACAATTATTTCAATTGAGTTTTTAATTTCATTCAGTAATATAATATTGATAACATTTCAGTATAAGACTTTATTTTATTATCAGTAATTAAATTTCGAATAACAATTAAGGAAACTTAAATAACAGCAAACAATTATGCGGAAACAAATCAATTTTACAAAACAGAATGGTGAAGTATTCAATATAGAACAATTCCAAGGAGAATTTCGTTATTTGTTTAGGTATGTCATCCATCAGAAGTGAACCTTGAATGTAGGAATCTATTGGAATGTTTTTTTAATGTATGTAAAAACAGAAATTCTATCTACGAAAAGTTTGTGCAAAATCCAATGTAAACGCTAGTATCTTTAAAGAAAGTTGCAGAATATTTATTTTCAAATTAATGAAATTTAATTTGTTTTTTTTCTTTAGATGGGCAGGAAATATCGTGTAGAATTTTTCATTTAAAAACGGATGTGATTTTAATTTTCAAGTTTCTTATTTGGTGCGATATGCAAAGGAATGAGAGTTAATATTGCCAAATTCTGCCGATAAGAATGTAGCTCTATTAAATTGTGGAAATAGAAAAACGGATTTCAAAAGATTGTTTTTCCTATTAATATTCCCAATTTAGGCTAAACAGCAGATGTGGATTTTGATCGTTTATTCTGTTACATCATGCAATAGTTATGAAAAAATACAGACATAAAAATGCAAAAAGAAGTTCCCCAATCGAAAATAAATAAAAGAAAAATATACACACTCTTCAAAAAAAGTTGAATCATGGAAATGAACTCTAACTAGTTAAAATAGTTTAATTCGATTTTCCTTCGAAGGTTTTGTTACTTTTTGTTTGTTTTTATAGAACGCCCAGATGCTCTCAAGCATTCCTTTCCTCGTCTTCAAACTTCTTCTTTCCTGTATTTAGATTGAAAAAATAACAGTTTTTGTGGTTATCAGCTTGTTATTTTCCCTTTAATCTTTTGGTGTTATTTTCTTCAACGAAGAAAACAAGTAGGATATATTTAAATAAATGTTTGCTTTTTCCTTCCTTTTTTTCTGGTGATTTCTCCAAACATAACGATTATGGATATTTATTTTACTCGACTAGTATTTAGTTCATATACAACATTTCAATTTATTATTTAAGCATATAACTTGTTTTATTTGTTATAAATTCCATAAAAATGATAAATGAAAGTTTGTAGTGCACATTTCTGCTTTTAAATTTTTCCTGCAGAAAAATAAAGTACAGGTTTTGTTCAAAATCATTACAGTTGTTTTCTTTATTATCGATTTTTCACTGCATGGGGAATGACAACTAAATTTTTTCTGGATTGAATTTCGATTCACGATTCATTATAATGCATCTCAACGTATACAATTCCTTATTTGAGATGTATAAAATTGAGTTTCCCTGAGAGATTTCAAAATAATACTTATTTAGAATTTTTTTTATAAATAGGCTTTGAATAAGGTTAAAAATCTGTCAATTTATAAGAATGTCACTCTTCTTTAGTTAGAAGGATTCTAATCTCAGAATTTTTAAGTATTCAATGAACTTTTGAGCTTAGTCATATCTTAGACTTAATAAGATTAAAACCATCAACTTCTACGAACAAATTGGAGAAAATGATTTCATGGTTTCTGTGTCTTAACTTGTAGAAAGAAATTGGACTTGATATTGCAGAATAATGTTGTAATAGTGGGCAGCTAAATATTTCTTAACTTACATAAACATATATGTCAAATAAAACTAACCCTATGTGAATTGGCTGACACCTTCTGATTTTGACACCGATAACTTTAAATAACTTCAGAAAAGCAAGAAAAAATATCGCAATAGTTAAAAAAGTGCTTTGTATAACTTGTGAAAATTTTTAAATATTTTAAAAGCTGCTTTCTTGTATGTCTGCAAACCGACTTACAACGTTTGTATCAATAAAATGTTTTTCAAAAATAGGCACAGTTCCTTTAACACACAGTTAATTACAAATTGTTCCAACAATATATGCATTTTCAGAATAAATAAAAATATTATATCGATTTTATTAAAAAATTACAAGAAATAAAAGAAAAAAAGATTGCGAATTTAGGTGTACCAATTTTTATATCAATATAAAAGAAGCGAATATATCTTAATATAGGACAAAACCATATAATAAAAATGGAAATTAACTTTTTAGAAAGCAACACCAAGCATTTAAAGAGTTTAAAAACTAGATTGAACCTAGATAATGCTGTTTCTTTTTACTGAATTTGTTATTCAACTAGAAGAGATATGATGCACAAAGGTTCTCTGGGAGACACCTTCATGTTTTTTGTATGTCTTCCACGGTCTATAAAAGCTAGTTCTTCTCTGATGTGTCCCATTTAACAAAAAGGAAACGAATTTCTCCAGTAGATCAGTAAAAACACTTTGAAGAAAAAAAATTGCCAGAAGAGCCTAGGAGTTTCGACTTTAAAGACTGAACTTAATACATGAATCTTCGATGAGTTAGTTCTTCATGCCTATAACGACTACATTATTCGGTTCACAAACATTTAATTAAAGTGTTTAGCTCAAGTACGAAAGTGTTTAACTCAATGACAGTATAAACCGATGAATGATGAACTGATTTATGTACGAACCTAAAATAATTATTTGATTATAATTTAAACTAAATAATTAGCTGGTTCTAGGCTTGCTTTTGATTCTTTGACACTGCGTGAAAAAACACAGTCATTTTTGTTGCCCTTGTGAATAAATTGCTCCAGATTTATCATGGTTTTGGATAAAATTATTTAGATTTTTCGAGGCTTTGAATAAAATATTCCTGATTGGAATTATAATTCCACTTCCAAAAAAGGATTAATATTAAAATTAATATAAAAATAATTAGATTCTTTTCTAGTATCAGAATATGGTCAATCACTTTTACACAATAGTGTTCAATATCTAATTTATTTTAATGTTATTTAGCTCTATGAAACAGTGTTTTTCTCTCTGTTTTTAATTGGATTTTTATTTTAGTCGTATTGAAAAAATCATGCTTTGCAACTTTTGCTTGAGTTTTTAACTAGGAACAACAATAGTATTTTAAAATTTTATTTTCTCACTCTTTTATTTTATTTTTAAAAATATTTGGCTTACCTTAGACGAAAATGTCTCTTACTTTGAATGTTCTTCGAAGAAAATGAAAGTTGTTGTAAACTTTCCTGACTATAGTGTAATGGAGCCATGATACCATGATAATAATATAGGAAAAAAACGTGTATTTTTCTGCTTATTTCATTTTTTAATTTACCATGAAAGTCTCCTGATTGTTGTACTGAAATGTATATCAGATGATGTCCATTAATTTATTTTAAACCTCTGCCCGAAAAAAGATCTTTCCATGTAGATAAAATGTGAATGTTGAGTGTATAGCTACACAACAATCACATATAAGCTTTCTGACAGATTTCGATTATCTGTAAACATTATTCAAAAAAAATTTGTAGCAAAAAGTGAAAACAAACCAAGTTCTAGGCTAATTAGATAATAAATTATGTATCATTTTATAATACAAAAAAGCATTCTGAACAAGGCTCTGAGTTGTTTTGTCAATATTGACGTTTTACTCCGCTAATGAGAAAAAAGCATTGCGAAAAGTCTTAATCAAAAAGATTAACTTCGAGGTACGGAAAAACAAGTCAAGGCCTTTGTCTGAAGAAAAGATTCCACCCACTTTCACTCTTTTTCTAGAAGCGAAAGAAGTTATTAACACTTGTGCTAGTTGTCCAAAGCACTTTGTTAATTTCATTAATTTTATCCGAATCACTTTCACCTAATTGGTCCAACCCTTGATCTCGAAACCGATTCCCTGTAGAAAGGAAAGTGTTTGTCTCAAAAACTTAACCTAGTTCTTGTAACTTTATAGGATACCCGTGGGGTTAGATCAGTCTTGAAAACCCTTTCTCTTGCAATTTCTCTGGTTTGTCGTTTTCCTCCAGGCATTGCCCATAACCCAAATCTACAGCGAGGAACAGTTTCTCTTGCATCAACCTGTTAGTATCACTTTTTTGCAGTCAGCAAGAAACGTGTCCGAACTGTTAATCTGATGAAGATTGCCGATTTCAACTTCTCTTGTCATAATTCAAAGCAACCTTGAGTTGTTGTTAAAGTGTGACAAAAAAATAACAGAAAAACCAAAGTTGTTCTCTGGATCTAGTCACTTTCGGATAACAGACCAAACAAAGGAAACATCAAAACCTCGCAACAAAGGCGAGACCGCATCAAAACTATTCGGCAAGGTTAAGTTATGATGTTTTTGAACTAAAACACGCGCGCTTGAATTTTGTGAAACAGCATTCGAAAAAGCAAAACTGTTTTATATCCAAGTGGTTTTCAGATTACAAACGGAGCAAAGCAAGCCAAGGCATTCCTCTTGAACACAAACTAAATCGAATCAAAAACAAAATTAGCCTTTATGTACTTAAGCGCATCTACCTGAATTTTTATTAATGCTTAACCCATTTTATCCCAATTTATTTATTTTGTTCAAATTTGAGAATAATCATATTTTCTGAGGTATATTAAACCTAAATATACTAAATATAACAAAATGTAAAAAAAAAAAATTTTTTATATAGGAAATCTGACCCGTCCTCTAAATAGGACACTGGGATAAAGGGGATAAAATTTGCACTTACATGTCTCAGTGTTATTTTCATTAGTGAAAAGCAATTTCCGACTACAAATTTTTACAATATCCGAATAATACTTCATTATTTACATAAAATTTCAATTTTCAGTTGAATATAATACTAAACTTGGTGGAAAGGCCCAAAACAAGCCTGACAAAGTGTTTTATCACATTTCCCACAGTATGTTTTGGGTTTCCCTTTGCAATCCTCTCTTTGACAACGGCGCTGTTTCTCCCTCTTCAACAGAAAATGGCCAACACCATCCTTGCGGACGTCGTCTTCTGCACTAGAAGGCATAGAAAATATTCTGGGTCTACCTTTTGTTCTGTTCGTAGACTTTTTTAGGTACACCGTTGTTATAGCTCTTCGGAACTCCTTCAAGTTTAGGGCATCACTTTTGTTGACAGCTTTGTGCATTATCCATGCATTTACCACTGCCATGTCCAGTGTACGAATGAAAAGTGGCCAGTACCACTTTTTTCCACGTATCTTGACGGCATACAGTCCAGCCAACCAGTCGTGGTGATCCACCCCGCCCATATGTTTGTTGTACGAATTTATCAAATTAGGCATCTTCACGTTAATTTTATCTTTGTGTCCTTTTACTCGCCTTTTCACATCAAAGAATGGTTCTAAAGTGCTGAAATTTGTAGCAGTAGTGACAATACTATTGTCATTCCATCGCACCAGGAGAATCTCTGAGTTCTTGTCATATGCAAAATCACACGTGCCTCTTTCTTTCTTCCGCATGGACTTAGGTTCCTCTAAGGGGCATTCGCGGTTTATCCGATTTTCTCGTATGGTTCCTGTGGCTCGATAACCCTCTTCACCAAGACTTTTCAAAAGATCAATGCTCGTAAAAAAATTATCAAAGTATAAAGTGTAACCTGAAGGATTCCCAATGTTCTCTATTAGTTTCATCACAACACGGGTACCAAGAGGAGTATCTTTTCTTGCATGAAATTCCTTACCGCAGTACAGGGAAAAGTTGTAACAATATCCTTCGCTTCCACAGAGAGCCCATAGTTTATATCCAAAGCGTATCGGCTTACCTCGGATAAACTGTTTCAGACTATTTCTACCGTAGTACATGATAATCATTTCATCAATGCTTAGATTTGCTGAGAAGTGTCCGAACTTCATAAAATTATTATTGAGCATGGCAAACAAAGGTTTTACCTTGAACGATCGGTCCTCGGGATGCTGACTTACGGTACTATTATCCACAAAGTGTAAATAAGATTTCAACTTTTGGAAACGGTTTCGTGACATTGCATTTTTCACCAGGGTAATTCCAAGGTCTTCAGCATCTGACCAGTAGTCACGTTCACAGGTATTTGAATGATAACCAGTTAGAAGCAAAATTCCTAAAAAAACACGTATTTCGTCAGCACTGGTCAAGAAATCATGTTCGTTTTTTGCATCTGTTGCATATCGCACAGTTTCTTTTACTATGTGATCGTAAACTTCGTTAGAATAAAACTGCTCAAAAAGTTCCACTGGAGATTTTTCTTTCAATGTAGTTTCCATGTGCTTGAGCAAGTCATTTGCAGTTGAATCAACCTGTGTTTTCCATTTTGAATATTGTGGTGATTTCGTCTTTATCCAAGATGACTGATACTTTTCAGCTTTTCGTCTGTGCTTTGTTGTCGAAACACCAGCGTTTGTGGACGCTTCAGTCTCAATACTATCTCCAACTCTGACTTCCAGAGTCCCAGGAACGTCATTTACAACAATCTCACCAGTATTTACTTCCGTGTCGTCCCCTTCATCTTCGTCAGTTAGTTCACTGGCATCTGGTGGTAACACAGCAATTTCAACATCGCTCTCATCTGAATCTAAACTATTTAATAGTTCCAGTGCTTCCTCTAACTTCAAAAACCTTTGCACAGACATCACTCTTTAGGGGCAGAAACGTAGGGAGGATTTTTTTTTCTAAACTTCTAGTTACAAATTTAGAAATATCTCATCATTTATATGCTTATCGTCCCACTGTCCTTTTTGGAGGACAGTTAAAAACTAACGCGCTACAACTTACCTAATAACAATAAAGCTTTAACCAACCAGCAGGATTATAAACGAAGACTGCTCTCACATAAAAACTGACCAGCCAAGTGTTTAAAACAAACTGAAAGGGAATTCTGCAATCGCAAAGAACAGATACATATGACGCTCATTAATGTCAGGAAAAAACAAAGTTAACAGATGAAGGCGACGGACGGGCGAGACAGAACTCATGCTAACAGAAGCTTAGACATAACTTTACATGTTCCAGCTGATAAAATATTCGCAACAAACAACTACTAATTTCTACATGCTATTTTTCAGCTGTCCTCCGGATAGGACAGTGGGATAAAATGGGTTAATCAATGGGTTGCAATGAAACTCCTTTGAGATCGTGATATTTTTTTCTTAATTTGGTAAAATAACGAGAGGTTGGATTCCTGTGCAAAAACAAAGAACACTCAATTAACAAAAGCCAAAAAAATATATATGTTCATTATATTTCTTCAATAAGCTTTAAGAGAAGTCGTCTATTTGTTAATGAATATTTCAAGGCTTCATGCGTATTAGCATTTAACAGAAAGATATTGATCATGAGAGAATTTGTAAAGTTCATGGTTTCGAAATTCAATCCTGCATTTTGAAAAAAAAACAATGGACTCATTAATTTTAAAAAAAATGAAATAACTGGATTTTTTTGTGCGTGTGTGTTGCAAAACAAGATATGGTGGCTTTTATATAGTTATCTTTAAATCAATTAACTCCATTTAGTCGAGTAGTTGCGAATATACGATTATACGCTTCAATGACAGAGATTTAAAAGAATAAAATATATTTAGAATACAACTCATCTCTATACATTCAATGCTACATAATGTCCATAAGTCCAATTAGCAGTGCTGTTTCTGGATAACCAAGTAAAAATAAATGTGATTAAAAAAATGCTTTGGGATTTTATTAATTGAACCCTTAGATGATACATCAGTTACCTTCTTTTTTATTTTCTCATAAACGAAGTAAACAAAGATAAAGCATTGTAATAAAAAAATTCAAATTCGAGATTTTGACGAATCTTAACGTTTCAGTCCTCCCTGAGTTTGAAACATCCATTTTTATAATCCTATTTATCTGTTTTGTGAACATAACAACTAAAAAAAAACCGACATGAGCTGGATGAATGAAATTTGGCATACAGTCTATACTCCAAATTTGTATATTCCTATTATATATGGAACGAAATCCTTTCAAAGAAAGTTTATCTGCTGGCTGTCTGAATATAAGTTAACACGATATCTAAAAAACGAAGATAACTAGATGGATAAAATTTAGTCTCTACATATATCTAAAGCGTAGATGTCTATCAAATATGAAACCCAGGTTGATAAGAGGTAGACCATTTTTCAATCTGTTATTTCGCTATTATGTAAACACAATGACTAAAAAATAGAGCGACTTAATTTATAAGAAGTTCATTATATGATCTTGTGATTACAATTGCAGTTTTGTGTTAAATTTTGTTTTCATTTGGTCTGGTAAAAAGCATCTAAAATTAGGCCTCTTCCATTGCTTTATTTTTACAATTAATCTTTCATTTCGAAAATAAATTTTCAAGGAGATGAATTACCCCGAATATGATAACTGTCATCCCTGTTGATGTTGCCATTAAATGTAGATTCGGTTTCCCCAACTATATCAGAAAAGTACAGTCTTTGAAAAACCAAATATTGGTCAGGTTCGCAAATATTTCTAAACTTGAAGTTTTATTCTATAAAATAGACATGAAAAAATTCTTTGATCCCCAAAACTGAAAATAGAAACTGCGAACTACAGTTTATATTTCTGGAATTCGACAAAATGATTAGATAATTCCAGTGAATGATTATTTATGTGAATGATCATCTCTAAAAGATTGTTTTGAGTGACAGAATATTATAGCAAAGAATTCTTTGTATTTATCTTCTAGGAAATCGATGATGTTACGAAAATACCTTTTTAGAATAAAGGCATTAAAATACGGTCCGAGTTGGTTCAGTTGCAGGAAATGCCACACTTTTTATTTCATTATATGGCATTTTCTCATAAATTGATCAAATAAAGCTTTGAGAGAAACCACCACACAGTAATCAATGCACAACAATACAAACAAAAATTAAGATAGGCAATAATTTTTGTGAAATCGATCATGAAAAAGTGTAGATATGGATCTACACAGATGAAAAGGAATTACCGTAAGATTGCCAAAGTTTCTGAAATAATAAAAGCGTCATTATATTTAGTCTAGAATATAAAGTCTAAAATTAATCAAGATAAATATATTAATCAAGATTAGATAAATTATCAATAAAATGCTTGTAGACTATTCTGGTAATGCTTATGATTCAACCTATGCTTACTTATTTCAGTTTTTAGAACAATTGTAGGAAGTTAATACACCAGCATAAGTAAGCAAATGCTGTTGATTTCAATATTTAGACATGGGACACATGACCGACAAGTTTAGGTCTAGATAGAATTTTTTGTCTAAAAATGCTGTTTGTCTTTTTCTCAGAAATTACAACTTGTTTATTTCGTACGGTTTAGCCGATGAAGCTTTTAAAGCGCTAATATATAATCCTCTTCAAAATCCGCAGCTAATAAAATCTGCTTTGTTTCAAAGGTATTTGAACATATTACAAACGTTACATATTAACAGCAATTATAAAAAGCCCCGTATATTGTACAGAAAAACAATTTAAAATTGCCCACGAATGACAATAAATTTGTATCGGACATGGCATTATAATCAATCAAAATAATTTTTATTCTAAGTCGGCAGGTTGATTGGGTTTATTAGCTAACAGCCATATTTGGATATGCTTAACCAAATGTATTTATATATGCATTTTTATTCAAATAATCAAATCAGCCAGAATCAATTTATTTAAATAAAATGACCAGAAATTTTTTTAAAGTGCATAAAGAGATTTCATATTTTACACTTGTCATTAGTATTTCATTAAAGTCCTCTTTTATAACAAATCGAAAATTTCGCATTGTTTTATTTTCAAATTCGTCAGCATACTTCCAAAAAAGAACTTACATAAAAGAAACTTGTTCTATGTAAACAATTTTAAATTTCTGAGTGAAAGAAAACGAGGAAGATTAATAGCAAAATTTTAATAATATCAGATTTCAAAAATGTGCGATTCTGATGGATATAGCAAATTCGTATATTTTCAAAAAAAATGTGTACATGTTATGAGAAGTGGTGAAAAGAATGAAAAAGTGACAAAAACTCACGTCAATAAAAACTTATAAAATAACTTAAAAAATGAGGAAAATAAATTGCATAAGGTCGTGATAACTGCGAAGGTGATACTACTCAGGTTGTGAAGAATGCAGAGGATTCGATTCTTTACATGGAAGATTTAGGGAAGATATTCAAACATAGGATAGATATTAACATAGCGGAATTAAAGAATTTTTTAATGCAAATTCTTATTTAGAAATTAATATTTTCAATAAAATTGTATCAAATGTGGATTAATGATAAAATTATTGAGTTTATTGATGTATATTGTCTGGTATTATTTCAGTTTTGTTTTGAAGAAAATTAATAAGGGCAGGAATAACATTGATTAGTTATCTCTATGAAGCTGTTACCTTTCATATATGGATTACAAAGTCTCCAGTGTCACAATAAAAGGGAATGTAAGATATTTAAGGACAGGATTATTATTTTTTCTTACGGAAAAAATGTTAATAAATAACACTAGTTTTGCTCATTAATGTCGCATTAATTAAATTAGAGAAATTAGAAAAGAAGCTTCTAATTGCTTTAGAATTTGGATAAACATTTTAATTTTCTGTGAGATCAATTTCTTTATACATGATTTATACTGAAATTCTAGTTATAATAACATTTCGCCTGTATTTTAGATATCAAATAGAGGATTTCGACGTCTTTTAAACGCTATTTGGAAACATAAAGGGAAAAATAAGTACTATAAGCCACCCATGCCTTTTAATTGAATTCTTTAAAAATTTTGATAAACCGAAAAAATAATCACATTTAAAAAGAATCGGTGCAGTATGTACGGTCACAAAATAATTCTTTTTCACCATTTTTATAAAAATCATTAAAACTTTCGTCAACATCAAATCATAATAAAACCGTAATTTTTTCCTGGAATAAAACGAGCAGAAGGTTTGTACATGAAACGTTTTTACAACAAAATCAACAAAGGTTAAAAAGTTATTATGCTGCGTTTTGGAACTTTTTATTTTGGTCAGCAATTCTTTTTTAAATTGTGACAGACAGTCACGCTCATGATATTTCCTGTGATTTCTTTTAAGCTTAAACACAGTTAACAGCTTTAATCGGCAAAAACATAAAATTTATAGGGCATTTCATATATTATGACGACAAACAGCTGCCTATAATTTTCTAAATTAAAATAGAACTTCTAGATCTTGAAATCTATCCTAGTTGCTTATCCCATACAACTATATAGAATAAAATACGATGGGCTTATTTGCAATTATAATTAATTAATGAATATCTTAAAAAGTGAAGAAAAAAATTAATTCAAATTATTTATGTTGATCAAGCAGATTTTAACATGGACAAATTTTGTTTTTATTGATATATACAAGGGACTATATGGATATTAATTATGGTTTTATGTCAAGGACTAAATATATCAAAAATTATTTACAGTGTCTATTTCGTAACTAATTTCTTACCGATCGGTTTTTATTTATTTTGTACTAATCACCAATAAGATGACGAAAATTTTAAAATGTTCATAAGGATGAAAACTTAAATTAAATATTTTACTCGTTGTACCCTTCTGAATACCAAATCTATCTAAATGAACATCAATATAACAGATGTATCACGAAAATTCCACACTATTTACGTCTTAAAGCGTTATTTTACGGTAAATATTTTTCACCAGTGCAAGATAAACAAGCCAATGATACAACAAGTTGCAATATTTAATAAAAAAATCTACATCGATGATAAATTTAGTTTTTTAATAAAAACAGTTTTTGTTGGAGTTATAAAAATAATAAATGAAATTCGCCCCAAGCGTTCACGTGATATGACATTCAATGGAGGATAGATATTCTAATACATCCCTAGCAGATACAGGACAATTTAGAAATCAGAGGCATCTATGAAGTTAATGAAGTTTTGTGGTAGTCAGATTATAAATATATTTCAGCAAACATCAAACGTCTAATTGCGTTTTGTTTTATGCTGTACTATAACGGCGAATCCTTTTTTTTAACCCGCAGATGTCCAGCATACTCTAGGATTAAATTAGTGAACTTCATCTCGAGTTTATCATATTACCATGTATTGGCTTCATTGGTGATAGAAAAGTGAAAACGATTATCATATACTGTTCACCTCTTCTTCACATTTAGCCTTCCTGTGAATCTGAATAACCGATATTCGTGGATATTAACACTGGATTAGGATCGGTTTCAAAATAACCATCATCAGGTGAGTACTGAGTAAAGTAAAGGTTTCAGTCAACACGATCACACGATTATTATACTATCATGAGAAATGAAAACCCTCTTATTTATTCGTTGACTTTTCATCCCAATTTTGGAAAGATCCATCGGAGGATGCCGAGAGGATTGAATTCTAAATGTCAAGAAAGTATTAAGTTTTTACACAAGAGTACTGCTTGCTAATTCTCAAAATAGCAATGGGGCATGTTAATATGAATACGGAATTGGTGACTGATGGATGTTTCATATTTGAATGAAATTAAAGAAAATCTAAATTCTAACATCATCTACCTTGATAATGGCCAAATTAAAATTTAAAATTGAGGAAGATAATATAGCTATTCACTAAAATATTTTTATCTCTTGTTATTGCAGGCAACGCCTTGTTATCAACACTGATGAATTAATTTCGAACACGGAGAATGCAATTGGGTTTCGCTATCATCTCAAAGCCCTGAAGGTGTGTGATATTTCGTTCAGCACCCGAGATAAAATATGAAATTGCGAAATTAAATGTTGGAGAAAAAGAGAGAACTTTCGATAACCTTAAAAGAAAAGCGTTTCAAGAATTTCTAATGGATTGAGGGAAAATGGGAGCTAGTATTAAAATCTCGGTCACTTGTTAATGAAGTAGTTTGAAGGTTCAGTTGGAAGAACAAGGTATGATCTTGAAAAGAAAGGTTCAGGGTTTTACATCTCATCCCAACAAAGAAAAATGCCGAGGATAAGTCTTCAGAAGTTCATGGGAACATTGCGATATTGTAGTTATCATAAATCTCTGGACAGGGACTCACATAAAATATAAAACAGGATTGCCAAACACATGATTTAAGCTTGTTTTGCTAATACTCTTGGCGCCTTCGATTGTCCAAGGACTCCAACTCAATCCCTGTCAATTCGAATATCGTTTCACTAAATTCTTCACTGATAAACCGTGTTTATCTATAACAATATGCAGCATATCCAAACCAATCATAAAAAAGTGTAGAATATACGCTATAGAAGAGGTTTCTAACTTATGGTAAGCATAGTTTGGTGATGAATTTGTGCACAAAGTTCGATAATTAGCTTTGCATGCATAGTTTGGTAATGATTTTTAGTATGCATAGTTTAGCAACCTCCTGTCAATTTTGGTAATGAACTACGAACCATACGAGATAAAAATGAACAAATATTTTTGTATTTCTCTCTTACAAATTCGTGTAAAAAGGAAGTTTTGCAAGTCAGAAAGTCTGCTGAATGATAGTAAAAGATGAGTATTAAATATTCAGAGTTAAAATAATAAAGTATTTAATACCTTTGGTAGATTCAAAATTGTGGAAAGTACATACTCGCCTTATGCGTATAATAATAATAAACATTGTAGAAAATTTGATTCATCCCCAAATAGAAGGTTATCATGGTTGGTTAGAAATTATATTCATTTGAACTTAACTTTATAAAATTCGATTTCATGACAAAAGCTCAGAGGCTGAATTGAATTTCCCACTTAGAAAGTTGATTACTGCGATGAGTAACAGATAACCTTCATCATAAATTAATGTGAAATAACTTCAATACGTTTTCATTATTCACGAATTGGAACTAATATTATAATGAAAAATGAAATCATGAGTAGAATCAAAGATAAATTCTACAATGTTATTAATTCAAATTGTTTAACTCTCAAGTCAGTCTTTAGCATTACTTATGAAGACTTTTTTTACTGATGAAATGGTTGAGATAGGTAAAAAAGTTAGAAATTGTTCAAAAATTAATCTAATAATTAAATTGAACCCGAGAAAAAAAGGAAGAGGGATTGAATTACTGAAAACCGCTGTAGTAAACAATTTACTCTCCAGCGATTTACACAGTTTGAAAGCTTTATTCTATTGCATCTCACGATTTACTTCATCTACGACAAAAGCCAGATTATATTGCTATTTGAATACCTTATGCAAAACATAAAGAATATAATTCAAAAACTTTCAATCGGAAAAAACTTCTGTAAAATTTTATCTTATACCTTGAAACGAGAAATTTTTGAGTTTGTATAAACGAGAAATTCTTGTTTATTTCGTGTGTCTTGGAAACTGCTTTAACGATTTAGATCAAATTTTATATTTAGATATGGCTTTGCTTTTTAAGGTTTGTATTTTCTGAAAAAAAATGCGATTTCACGCAGACAAAGAAAATTATAATTAAATATTGACGTATGGCTATAATATTAGGGATGGAGCAGTGACAAGGACTTCGGGCTCCCATGCATTTTTCTTATGTTTGAACTTACGTTTACAATTCAATTAAATTTCTCTTATACGAGTTGTTAGATAAGATTTTATTTAAAAAAAAAACCTAGGATTTTTTTTTGTTTGGTTTCTCAGGTACTATAGTCTATGTGCCGTAGACATTCAATTAGGCAAAAATGGAAGACCCGGAAAGAAAATTGACATTAATTTTGGGTGAGCAATATTAGTACTTTTGCACAGCACAAACAAGAATGCATTTATAAAATTAAAAAAAAGTATGTTACATTACAAGTGACGAAAACAAGGCATATTTACCCACAACTAATCGTGATTCATTTGCCATATTAAATTTGAAAATGTTTCAAAATGAATCTAATAATTTCATCCAAAAATATAAATTTTATTCAAAATATTCAGAATTTTGCCATCAATTCTTAAAATAATAGTCGATTATTTTGTCTTTTACCATTTTAGAATAATTGGAAGTTGAGATGGTTCCTTCGCAAATGAACTGACATGAAGTTACAGCGTAATACAAATCCTCTTTATTTAAGTTATAAAGCTATCAAGGATGTATACTGCTTATATTACGGCAGAGAGAATGAGTGTTATTGCTCGAGTTTAGAATGTTATTATTCTCACTAGTTACAGAGCGTGACCTACATTTGAAACAAAAATTCAAGTTCAGAGTTTAAAAAGAAATGTCTCATTAATTAATTAAGGTCATGTGTTACAGTCATTTCTTAATTCGTCAGCTTAACTCTTTTAAAGAATTTTTTCTTTCATCCATATGTATTTCTTAATGAACGACTGTGGAGAATCTAAGCAATTCAAGATACTGAAAAAAAGTGATAAAAATTCTCCTGCTTTCTTAATTAAAAAACTTTTTAAGGAAAAAGAAAATGAAGCATTGGGGAAAAATATACAGTTGCTTTTATACTTTGCAGCTGCACTCTGCACGTAATGCATTTCTAAGAACTAATTTTTGCTGAACGATTTGAAGAAATAATATACATCTTTCCATAGACTTCTTTAGCTTCTATTAAAGCCAATTTTAAATTCAGTCGAAATGTAATATAGTTTATCAAGCTTTTCAATTTGCTATAACATATATGTCAGTAATTATTAAGTGCAGCTACAAAAACCTGTCTACATATGTGCTTTAGCTGCAGATATAGAATAAAGATAAGGGCCATTTTACTAAATAAATGGAATTCCGCCTCTCTATTAAGCTTTTTGAAAAAACATGAGGATAATGGTATAAAACCGTTAGAAAAGCTGAATATCAGAAAATCATTTGCATTAATTACCACTACACTGCATTAACGAATTGAATGAGACTAACAAAATGTATTGTATATGATGGGAATATCTATACTGGGTACTGTCGTCATTAACAAGTTAATGATATGTTCCGAAATATCAATACCAATTTAAAATTTCGAAATGCAGTAGATTATATTACTCGTATTGAGACTATTGGACTTCCCTACTATTGATAAAAGCAAGTTTTCAAGAAAAAGATCACTGAGTTACGAAAGTGAGTTAAAAGAAAAATGTAATCATCTTCCTTACTTTTCAGAAAACTAATATTCTTGATTCTTTCACCTCAAACCTACTTTTCTATATAAGAACAATTATTAATTTACATTAATATGAAATAACTCTAGGAAGAAACAAACCTACTTTTTTTTGCTAACGCTTTTTTATTGTAATTTTTAAAGTTGAAGGTCTTGTATGGTACCTTATGAGGGATTTTATGAATCCCGCAATTAAGTTAGGTATTATGAAAATTATCTTAAATGTAAATAATACTTTCCTTCTTGGGATTTGTTTTTTTTTCAGATTAAAGTTTTTAATCTTCTGTCTTGTACATGACAATCATTTATAGTAAAAGTCACATGCAGTACAAAGTATCACTCAAAAAAGTCCCAAATAGTACACATTTATGATAATAGAAATTATACATAGCAAACATTTATGATAATAGCTGTTAGACATAGCAAACATTTATGATAATAGCAGTTAGACATAGCAAGCATTTATGATTATAGCAGTTAGACATAGCAAACCTTTATCACAAGAATATTGAATAATACATATTTATGAATCTTACTATTTGAAAAATATTTATTAGAATAATCACAAATAACGCATAGTAAACATTTACAATAATAATCAACCTCTTGTAAATAATCGAAAAATATGAATAAGACCAGATTTTGTAAAAAAAAATTATATTTTTATTAATATAGATGAGCTAGGAGTATTTTTAGTAACTCTGGTCTATTCGTTTTTTTTTTTGGGTAATTCGATCCGCCTTTCCACCTCATTAGGTGAGACAACTGAGAATTTACTGTATTAGATGTAGGCATTTTAACCACTTCAAAACATTTTAATCAATTTTAATACGTTATTACACTTTTTAAATGTCAGCTTTTCCATACAACATAAAAAAATTTCTTTACACCAATATATTCTCTGTAATTACCTTTAAGGGGAGAAGTTCTCTCCATATTGTACTGGAACAACTCTAATACATTACATGATGTAATAGAGATCCAGTATAATATACTGACATTTTGAAAAAAAAAGCTTACATTTTGAGGCTATCTACTAATATAGTAACTCCATTGATCTAATTTATAATCTAAGTTCATTATAACCTTTTTAAATCATTCTGCGTATACATTTAATAAATTTAACTTTCGCGTTTTTGAAATCAATTCTTTTTTCCATCTTGTAAATTCAAAGATAAAAATACTTTGACTTCTGAGTCATACGGACATGAGAATTTTTCATGGATCTCAAAGTTTAATTACTGTAATTGCAAATATCTGAGACAGATTTGCAATATCTCGCTAACATCATAGACCTCAAAGAAGCTCTAAATCAGGTCTTCCATGGAGAAATCACCATTTCGAATTCATAAAACTTAGCTTGATGTTTTTAATCATCTTTTTCTGCTTTGAGACTTCATTGGTAAGTTTTGGACTTTGTATATGGACGGCCATTTTTTAAATGGTCAAGGTGATTTGCGGTTATCTGTAGAGTTTAAATTTATCCTTTATTATTTTAAATAATATGATTCAAGGTTGAAAATAATTGATTTTTGAATCTTCAACAGCTGTGGGCCATTTTTAAAGAAGTATCAAGATTATGGAATTTCACTAAGATATAAATGTACCGTACCAAAATTTCCTATTTAAGAATTATAGTTAGTTTTTTAAAAATTCAGAACCAAGTAAGAAGTAGAAAATTTTTTAAGTCCTGTTCTAAAGAATATTGCTATAAAACCAAAGGAAAATAATAGAAAATAAAATAACTTCTTTTAAGACCCGTGAAAGACCATAAATTGTTAATTTTAAAAACTTGGATTTGAATACTAGAAGATAATAAAATCATAAGAAATGTGAAACTACAGCTACAGAGTCAAGATGTAGCAACTTCCTTCACTCGTGGGTCATCTACAGAAATGGAACTCTATCTCGATGCCAGAGTATCCATTCTAGTTCCTTTTATGGTATCATCCCTCCAGGTAGATGCATATTCTTCTCAATTTTCCCGCTCTTAACATTTTCAAATTCTGCTTCACTTCCTACATTTCTACGCAATATTTTATTTTTCATTTTTCTAGAGTATCATTTTTTAAACGTTAAAAAAACGTAGATATCCTGACACGAAGGTCGTGTCAAAATCACCGAGTTTCTGGGATTCTTGAATTCCATTTAAAATACCGATTAGAAAGCGGTTTCGTTTCGTTTCAAATCCATTCTTGTTGCTTTCTCTTATCTCTTTAATGTCTTCTAATCGCTTTCATTTCAACGGACGTTGAAGCAAACAAGGTTAAGAAAAGTCGAATACCCGTTTCGCTTCTGGTTATGCGATAGCCTACTTGCTGGTCTTCACAGTTTTGTCACAAAGATAAGAGACCAGCAATGAAAAGAAGACCAAAAGAAAGCGAACTTTGCGCAATAACATTTATTATTCCCCTTATTCAAGCTACAATCCGTTATTTATCGATCGCATTTCGCTTCTTGACGACAGACGCTCCTTGGGGCTTCATTAAACATAAAGGCTATAATAAATAGTTCTTGCTTTTATTTTATTGAACCATCTTTGTCACAAAGGAGAGGTTAATAACCTCAGATGACTTTAAGAGCTGATTTTGAAGTATAGTGAGACTAAAAACAGAATTGTTGCATTTATATATATATATATATCTGAAAACTTTCCAATTATTGAACAAATAATGATGGATTTTGTAATGCTGCAAATATGAATTGAAATCTCACCAGAAATTTTTAAATGCTGCTTTTTATCATTATTAATGATTATTATAAAAGTGTTTTTTCATGCTCTTGTGGTAAACTTTTGTTATAAAATTTTTTACTTAACTTCTTTGTTATACCGCTTTAAATGGATCATAAACTCAATGACAATGCATCATTTTTTTCTTTTTTGCATTATGTAGGCAATGATCAAATAAATAGAATACATGACATAAGAATTTCCTCCATTTTTTAATTTAAAGTGGAATCCATCTTAAACTTATAATGGAAATTTTAAATGGAAACATGGAATCAATTTGAATTATACTCTAAGATTAATCAATTTTAAAGGTGTTTGCGAAAACTGAACAAGAACTATTTTTATACATTAAAATACTTATATATAGATATATTTATTTTAAAAATTATGTTAATAAATATATTGTCTGTAAGCTAAATACAACGGTAGTTGAAGTGAACAAGAACTATTTCTTTTTATTCGATTTCACTCGTAGAGACAATATAACTTTTAAGTTTGAAAGAACTGCCTGTTAAGAGATAGAAACTGCAAATTTTTCGCAGATGCCGCATAGTCTTTAACCAGCTCAAGGTCTGTAGATAGCATATATGAAAGATGAGGATTTTCCTTTTACCAGCAAAATCTCAGTAGAAAAAAGAAACTTCTGTTCTATTTCAGAGTTAATGTGACTTCTATGTTCTAAGATATCAGGTGGTCGATTATGTTTGAAAATATGTCCCTTAGCTGTTTTTTAAATCTGAAAATATCAACAGGCTGTGATTCAAATAATTCAAATAATAAGATAAAGATTAGGTATTGAATTAATACAAAAAATATTTTAGATAGTTTCTATCTATTTAATTTTCTAATTTTTATAAAATAGCTTGACTGAAATCATAATATTTAGCCCACATTTTCTTATAATAGGCTATTTGCCCCTAATTACATTCTTCTAATTAATATTTACAATAACTTTATCACTTCAGGAATCTTTTTTATAATTTATAGATAAATAATAATAATTTCGAGTTTTCAAATTGAATTTCGGAAGCAAAGTTATTGATGAGGTTGGACACTCGTAATATTTAAAATGTGTGTAGGTGGTTAATCTTTGGATTGAATTCTATTAAAATTACACAAACTTTTGCTTATAAAGTCAATTCTACCCATGTGATACACGTCGAAAATTCTGCGGCACTTTAATTTTGGAATCCTACTCGTAGAGAGGATATGACAAGTAACATAATGTGAAACAACATACAGTGGGAAGGCATGCATAGTTACAATTATCATGTGACTATGACATCATTTAAATTGGCTACATGTAATAAACCCCGCATGAACTCACAAGATGTTAATCTGGAAAATACCTAAGTGGAAAGTATTATTTTCCAGCGAAATATAAAAGACATTATTTAAATATCTCTAGTCTAAAAGTAATTTCGATTAGATTTGAGGAGAAGTTATATTAATATACCGTTTTAAAACAACACTAGGGCTTTTATGGAGGACCTCGTAATTTTGAACAGTGGTCAGCTGAAGAGGACGACATCTGAGCCAGCCCCCCTCTCCAGATTTCCACACCACACCAGAGGGAGGACGGATTTGAAGAGGTAAAGGATCTGGTATAAGAAGGATGAAAATGTCAGACAAAAATGGGTCAACCAGCTCAAAGAGGTTGGAAATAAAGATGGAATAGGTTGAATTTTCTTTTCCTTGACTACTGAAGATAAAAAAGATTATTCAAATCAGAGAAATATTTGCCTGGTTGAAATAAATAACTATGAGAATCAATAAATTCACTCTTCAATAACGACATCGCTAGATACATTTAGATTTTATTGCTCTTATATCGCAGAGATTTGGTCTGTGGCATCGTGATAGACAGATTGAGGGTTCAAGGCACTTTTCCAGTGGTCATACAGCAGTTTGCATTTATTTAATTTAATTTAACAATAATCTTCCTTCCAGTATACTGGTAATTATTTTTCAACCCTGCATATTAGAGCTGAAATATTTCGACATGCCTTTTTAAAGCCTCTGTTCTACGTTTAAAATTTTCACATTTTTTAATTGTTTTATTTTAAAACTCATTTACATGGGTTTCTAAATCTGTGCTGATTGTAATTCTATGATGAATAGAAATTTAGATATATGCTGTTTCATAAACCACTGAAGCTGAAAACAAAATCTGAAGTAGTTGAATTTTTTCCAATATTTTATCAAATACATACCTCCCTGAATTATAATATATTTAATAACATGTTCTGTCAACAATCTTAGAGTATTAGAATACGTTTTGTGTAGTTTTTATGCCGAAAGGATTGGCATTTACATCTGCTTTTGAACATTGTTTATGTTTACAAACCATTTTCAGTGCAAGACAAATGAAAACTTTAAATGAATTTTCTGAAAAACTTGGATTTCGTAAAAAGTTTCATACGTAAAACATGACACCTTGAACTTTTGCATATATGTCACCTTTAGAATGCCAAAAGCAATGAACCTGGGAGCATAACTTTGAACTGACTAGTTTTTCTTTTGGAGCTGCCTAATGTCATTTTGAACAATGAATTTTGTGAAATTTTCAATACAGACATACTCGATTAGCTATAACTTTTTTTGAAAATGCATATATTTCTTAGATTCTAGTTAATTCCCTTCTCCACAGCTTTAGTTGCAATTTTCACTATTTTTTTTACCTTAACTTACACATTTTACAGAATCACAATTGGCACAAAATTTCCTGATCAATATTTTTTATTATTTGCAATCAAATTGATCCAGAAAATGAACTAAAATATCTCATTTGAGGGATTTTTCAAAAATTTGACGCCGTAGGTGGACAGATACCTTAATATGATTTTATTATTATTTTTTATTAATAATTTAACTGTTTTATAAGATGAAAAACATTAAATTGTTAAATAAGAGGAGAAGCATTAAATTTTGCTTTTAGTATCTTGAGTAAAAACATGGAACATTAAACAAAAGCGATATCCAAATAATATATATATATGTAACTGCTAATAGAATGATGATATTTATAGCCAAATGAAATTATCGATTTCAGTCCCTTTTCGTTGGCTGGAGGGAGGGGAGCATATCGCTTAATAAGACTCCCACGCAGGTTCAATTATATTAATGGTAGAAATACTGCTGAAACAAACTGAAATACGATTATAAGCTCTTAGGGAACATGTTTATGCTATTCCAAAAATTAGATCAAAGCAATAAGTTGCTTTGATCTTATTGCCACGTCTATAATTCATTTATGAGATGCAATTATAATGGAATCGAATTAGTCAGTAATGCAACTATTTCATACTTTTCAAAGCATATAAATGCTGTATAAATTATCCTTTCACCAGTTCTCAGGTTCCTAGAAGTTACTACTTTAATGCCAGTTAATACATGAATTTGCTTAAGACCTCTTTGAAAATTCTTTACCTTGATGCAATTTTGACAGTAGATAGAGCTTCAGCACTGAATGTATACACGAGAATTTCAAAAAATTACATTAATGGTAAAAAAAAAAAACTCTCAGTTTTTTCTGGTGAAAAATTACATTTCTGGTAAAAAAAAAAAAAAACTCTCAGTTTTACATTCTCGTATTCACAGTATAAAATAAGTATGGTTCAAATATATACTTTCTTCAAAAAAATTCGAAAATCGAGATTTTGAAGAATATTCATGTTTTAGACCACCCTGAAATAGAAAAACACATTTTTGGGAAATGTCTGCATGTGGCAAGAATAACCCAAAAAAGGTTTTGAGCTAGATGGTTGAAAATTAATATAAAATCTATACCACAAATTTTCAGATTTTGAGTAATATTTGTTGGGAGGAAGTCCCCCTGTCCATTTGCTGGAATATACGTTAACTGGATGATTACAAAATGAAGAGAGGCAGATAGGTAAATAGGTAATAGTACAAAGATTTTTCTTCCGTATTGTAGACTCCTTTCATGTTTTGAACCAAATTCAACAACAGTTAACTGTCTGTCGGTTTGTACTTACAGAAAAACGTTTACGCAATACTTCAAAAATGCAATAACTTAAATGTATCAATTTTGTTAGGGCATTTTGTGAGTATAAAAGCACTTTTATGTCAAATTTTTGTTTAATCGATTGAGAAAAACGTGTATGAAACAAAAATCCCGTTTTTGGATACTATCAAAAGATTAATTGCCAAATAACTCGCCAAGCGTGGCACTATAAATTGAGTGAAAATTCCACGCCGCAAATTAATATTTCGAAACTATTGTACGCCAGTGCCATGTAAGGCATTTTCTGGTATGACAAGTTTGTTAGTGAGTACGCGAGAAAGTTTTGGAGATACTACTCGCTTTAATTTATAAGGAATTTAAATTTTAAAATTACACTCTAAGTGTGTCATTTCAATTATTTTTTGTACGATTTGTTTGATAATAAAATGAAATTATTAAAATACTTCATAAACAGCAACTTTTTAAAGGTAAGAGGCTGCATTGTAAAACCTTAAATCAAGCTTCGTAACAAGTTAGCAAAAAACTCTTACCTTAAAAATTTAATTGCAATAAATATTAGCTTTTCAATACATTAAATTTTCTCACTTCCTTCAGTTCTTAGTTTCCATCTCTATGATTTTGAAACTTAACTAAATAAAGAGTACTTTATTCCTTCCATTATAAACCAGGAAAATGAGTTGCTAACGGATGTTGTTTACTTAAGTTACTATAAGTAAATAAGGCAGAAAAAATTTGTTAAATTGGCTTCCTCTATTGAGAGAAAGAAATGCATCGATGTCGCTTAATGTGTTGGTTAAATTAATAATGTGTACGACAGTTCATTAGTTAATCATAGCTATTTCAGAACTAGAGCAGTCATTTTATTGATAGAAAATAAAGAAATAAATGGATTTATAAGTGCTTTTTTTCATTTATACATTTTCTTTACAAAGCAATTTATGTAGATATCAGTATTATATTTTTATATATTATGAAGATACCAATATATATGTAGAGGTAGATATCAATATATATGTAGAGGTAGATATCAATATATATGTAGAGGTAGATATCAATATATATGTAGATGTAGATATCAGTATATCTGACATTTATGTAGATATCAGTATACATTAGAATTTCGTTATTTTAACCATTTTTAATTGAAGTCAAAGGTAATTCGATATTCTTTTCCACTTATCTCTTGAATTTCCTATTAAGATATCGTAAAATGTAATCTAAAACTCAATTTATTTTAGCTAATATAAGGGTTGGGGAAAAATTTTAATTTATATATTGTTTTTTATTGTTAATAAAATACATTCGTACTTTACGAACATCTCAGTGATCATATGTGAATAATTTTTAAGGCTTTTAATCCATTCCAGTATTTTAGTTTTGTGCAATTCTGTACTCAATAACAACAACAAAAAAACACTAAAATTTTTTCTTTATTTTAAAAAACTTTGGGCGCGATTGTTGCAATTTCTAGTGCATATTCTTAAGTTTTGTAAAATAATTGTTGTATTTAAAATATTATATGTTTGCTAAAATTACTTCCTATTTATTAGAATGATCTTTTTCAAAATTGTTTAAGATTGTTAAATTTAATTATTTTCCTTTTCTATAGGACTGTACATTTAGTAATTGTGTATTTATTACTTGCATTACATTTATTAAAATTATTATACTTTAAAATTAAATATTTCTTATATTTTTAGCTTAAAACTGCCTTTATTCTCACTGTACATCCTAATCTCTTTAATTTGAATAAATATTATTGCTTGATAGATTTGAATTATCTAAGCTCAAGTGTATTAAATACAGTAGAATCACAATTATCCGCAGAATGAAATTGCACGGAGAAGCGGATAATTCATAGTTACAGAAAAAAAAACCCAATTGCATCTGATAATTTATAGTTACAATACGAGGCCTACATATAGAATTCAAAGCTTAATAAAAGGTAAATTTCTGCAGTTAACAGTTATGTTGAATTTCTTTATTGCAAAAAAAGCAGTCAATGTGAATGCGTTATTGAAGGTTTTCGGCAACACTTCTAGAAAATCTACCATATATCTTATCAAAAATGACTCACGTATTTCACCGAAACCTTGAAAATGTTAAATATTTTCGCCGCTTCTTAATGGAAGTTTCCTACAGTTCAGGCGATTTATTAAAAAAGGCACTACTTAATGATAACAGCTTTCTAGAAAAATCAAATAATGTGACATAAAAATTCTGTATCAACTACATAAAGAAGAGTGGATTAAATTTTAGCATTTAAGTGCTTCAAAATACCTCCATTTTCAATTTAAAAGGGGGAATACTTTAACCTTTTTGTCATTAAACGAAGATTGCTGACTTCATTAACTTAAATAAATGAGGCTCCATGGACTGAAGGATTCGATGCTGGAAACGTGCTAAAAGCTAAAATTTCTTATCTGGGTCCACGTGTTTCCCTTAAAAGTTAGAGCTCAAACTCGAAGGAACAAAGAAGGAAGAAAAAGGTCGATCCGTCTTCCCGATATAACAACCTTGATATCACTGGCACTTCTTAGGCTTATTGAAATCAACAGTTTTTCAAGTTCAACAACCTATGCAGAAAGAAGGAAGAAAATTCACCATTCGCTCAGAAAAAAGATGTAGAGCTTAAGTAGGGCTTCCTATAAGGGCCCCTTTCTTTATGTTGGGGACTTGATTCTTGCATCTCTCGGCCAAGTTCGAGGTGACTTTTTAGAATTTAGGTTACCTTGAAAGGTTCGGGATCTAGGACACCCTCAGATTTTCACAATCTACTGATTTAATGATTTCAAATGACCTTGCGCAATTTGGTTCTGGAATATTTTTTTCAAAGTATAGTTTAGTTTAGAGGCAAAACTGGGTCTTTTAAGACAAAGATCACTTTCTGGAAGATAATTTTTGGACGGGGAAAGTTGCAATTAATCTTTTCTTTGTGACCGGAGGTGATCGGTAATTTTGTTCTGGATTTCCACATCACGTTGATTGAAAGAATACTTTTCCTTGTATTAAAAAAAAAGTGGGAGGAAGTATGAAGTTTCAGGGGCTCTGTGGGTATCTTTTACCAAGACAGCGAGTGTACTAGTGAACCAACTGCATATAAATAGAATATGATTGAAAAACGAGTCTCTATGAGATTTTTTTTTAATTTTTGACAGAGTGATACCTAAATAAATAATCAAAACATAAAATAATCATAATAAATAACTTTGGAAATATAACCAAACAGCTATTCAATAAAAAACAGATTTGGGAGTTTTCCTTCTCCTCCTTCTTTTTTCTGGTTTATTTATCATATTTGTCGGATGGCACTGTTTTACAGATTTATTGCGCCAGTAAACTATACAGCATACCTTCACAGATATAACTTTAGATAAGATAATTTTTTAAAAAGAAATAAAATTCTTCTATTAGTCTTAAACAGGGTTTTTTACTAAATTATTTAATTTATTAATTTGAAAGAAATGTGACAACTCAACGATATCATAATTTGTGTTAAAAAATGAGACTCGTCTTTTGTTATCATTGTTCTTTTATTTTCTCTAATTTTCTTCACACTATTTTTTTACTTAGGAAAAATTGCTCTCACTACAATTTTTAAGCTGAAGGATCATCTTCCAAGACATGAAACTATTGTTAAATCTTAAAATAAAGCAGGCTTGAGAGAGTGACTCGCCGAAAGTGAAAAGGTAAATGGACAATTTTAAAATAAATGAAGGATTTTTAGTTTTTAAAGTTAATTATTGCAAATTCGATTATAGTTATAAATGCATTAGCATGGATTAAAAATGCCATGCATTCTAGTATTATCACCCAAATGGGTTTTTTCAGGCAGATCTCCAGAAAATTTAGAGCAAAGCTACATTGTAAGTAAATATCAAATGGATTAAGAAGATATAAAAGCTTTTTTGAAAGTTATAGTCATTTTCTAAGGCTAGATATTTTTATTACCTCTTATGGCAGAAAGGACTTGAGGGACCCGAATCTTTTGAAATAATGGAGAATTTTCGCTTTTTTTTTAGGCTACTCGTATAAAAATCCGACATTTTGAATTAAGAAAGGAATATATTCGAAATTTTTTTTCAGATTCGACTTCCCTTATACGGATTTCTTAAAGTAGCCGTTTGCTTCTCATTGCGAATAAATAAATACCTTTCGATTAAGACACCACAGAAATCCCTCTGTAGCGTCTTAACTCTCTCCTCTAAAATTATTTTCCGAAATATGCATCCGTTATTAAGTCTCAAATAGTACATAAATAAGAGAATGACTGATAGCAATTGATGGGGAATTTTAAGTTTTTATGTGATGATTATTGTTATATACTGAAGAAAGGATGAAGTCACAATGTTTATAAGTCGTCATTATTCACAAATTAGACCACTGTTTTCAAAAAGATTAAAAATTTATTTCGATTTTTAAAGATTTATTTTTTAATCTCCTTTAGAATCAATCTTTTTTATTAATCAATCTATTTTAATTATTATTTAAATTATTTATTGTTGTTCAATCACTTTTTTTTAATAGAGGATCTCATTTCATTTTAACCGCTGTAATAAACAAAACTTGTGGAAGGAAGAAGGGAGTATGTGTCATGGTTTATATCATTTTTAATTTCAATTTAAATTGTTCTATTTTTAAAATTTGTTGCTTTATGTAGTAAAATATTTGCTTACAACTTTAATAAGCAAGTTTTAAAAATTTTGAAAGATTTAACAAAATAAAATTATTACCAAAAATTATTTTTATACCATTTCTTAACGTTGTAATTCGATTTTAAACTTAGATCATGGGCTTTCAAACTTTATAAATCTGAAATCAAATAATAAATAATCAAAAATGTACTTACTGTAATAAAAACAATTCCCAGCTAGAAATTAATTCCTCAAATATGAAGTAGTTATTAAAAAATAAACCATTTTAAATGCAATTAATTCAATTTTATTCTTAAGTGAAAGTTTTACGTAATAATAATGAATGAATATACATATTGCAATAATAATGACAATAAATAAAAAAG
Organism: Argiope trifasciata; assembly: GCA_026543055.1. Taxonomy (NCBI): domain Eukaryota; kingdom Metazoa; phylum Arthropoda; class Arachnida; order Araneae; family Araneidae; genus Argiope; species Argiope trifasciata. The sequence continues at coordinate 1,624,879 of JAPMOQ010033694.1, forward strand.
CAATTATCATTATTAATGAATATTAATACTACGAATGAGCTTGTTTTTATTATTCTTTTCAAAATTAATTTCATAATTGTGGTTATTATGTTAAAACAGCCACCACTGTGGGAGTCAATTTCAGGGTAGGTGAAAAAAAATGAGAAAAATATATTTATGTATGTAATAATGAAGATTAAATCAAAATATGAAACAAAGGACAACATATTGCATTCATTTGTAACAATCATTTAAATTTTTAATGTAAAAGATTTTTTTCATCAAAAATAATGTAATATAACTTTTTCGTAATGAAGTATATATATTTTTTATAATGTGGTATACTATGCATCATAGTATGAGAAATTCAAATCTCGATTATAATCAAGAAAAATTTTAAATCCATTAGTATGCAAGTTTTATCTTGGAAAATATTCATAAAGATCATTAAAAGAAACATGAAAAATTAAGGAAAGAAAATTATGAGATATATCAGAGTATTGCATCCAGAGTCATGTTGAGTATGCGTGTGATCACAATCTTAGGCCTGACCGTGAGGAGGTTGCCTTGGTTTTATTTTCGCCATGCAACAACCATCGTTCTTCATATCTTTTGCTTATTCATAATCAAGTTTTCTACCTTGAAAAACGTTGCTGAGTGTTATTTTGTGCGTCATAGTTTGGTTCAACCACCGTTATTAAAAGTCTGTTTTTACAGTTGACATGTGAGAAAATCAAAAAAGAAGAAATATTTCAATGTCCTTTTTGTTTTTAAAGCGAGGAATAAATAAATTTTCTGCCAAGTTGGTTGGTGAATATCTGATGCCCTTTAGTCAAAACAACTTGTATGGCATCGGTGGTTTGATGTTTTTGATTTACTTATCTTCACTTCGACGGTTTAAACAAATGATTTTGAAAACGAAGCTTTGTAAAAACAAGCATTACTTTTTATAAATATTTAAGCCGATCACTTCTTTAGATATATTTTTAACACTTCTTCCATTTTAGAAATCTTTTATTTTGTATTTGTTGTTACCGTACTCGGAATCTCTAACGAAGAGAAAGAGTTAGAAAATGCATTTTAGAAAAAAACTCTTTTGTCTTATTTTTGAAGTGTTCATAGCATTACATTTTATTCGTTGCAGCAAATCTTTAATTTATTTTCTTTCCAAAAATCTATCCCATGATTTTTAAAATGGTATTCACAAAAATATTGTTCTTGCCTTTAATATATATACATAGAATTCTGGATTTCATTATCTTCCTATCTTTATTAATAAACAAGATTAGACTAATTAGAACCAAGCGAATATTTGGTGTTTCTCACGGTAACTTCCAAAAATATTAAAATACAAATATAAATTTTAATCGTTTTCAAATTTTTTTCAAAAAATGTTTTTTAATAATATTAATTTAATAGGCTTGCTATTTTTCCTGAAGTTTAACAACTCTTAAAAAATACTTTTTGCCTTATTTTCAACAATAGACTGCATAGAATTTCAAATTGTTTTCTCAAATATTTAGTTGCTTCATTTGCTTCCATTGTTGAAAACTTAAGTTGATAGACATTTTTTTTTCAAAATTTTCTTCTTTATTATCTGAAATCATCCCCCTGGGGAAGAGGGATAAACCTCAGGTGTGGAAATGAGAAGCCTCCCAAATGGCGGTTGATTGTCGTCTTCCAGGTAGATTCACAAATTGTGCTGGGACGATTACCCCTATCGATGACGAGACGTGTCTCCTACGGAAGGGGTCGTACCATAGCCCATGATCGCTCATCAATGTTGATCGTTTGGTTTTTTTCCGAGTACTTTCAATGGGGATCAGAGTAGCTATTTATGATTATAATATCAAATCCCTCCTAGTCCAATATTTCGTTAACCAAATCATATCCCAAGGAATCACTAGATAGTGTTGTTTAGAAGCAAGAATGCCCGCTTACCATCGTTTTAGAGTACCGTATATAAGAACTTTGATCAGATTTAATTTAATATAATTGTGACTAAAGTGAAGCTGGACACATTTTTTAAAACAAAAGCAACTGTTTTATCTTGATATATAAATGAATTATTTCATGTTATTATTATTATTTATTTAACCAGTTGAGCCTGGAATTGAAAGAAACAAGTAGCCACTTTTCTTTCGTAAATCCAACCGATGAATTCCCAATGCCTGTGCATAATAAATTGTAACAAGATATATCATATGATTAGTTGCTCGATGAAAAATATCAAAGACATTAATTCCTAGTGGAACAAGATGAAGTAATGTGAGCGAAAAAAAATAGCAGTAAACAGGGTAAAGGCGATAAAAATGAGTTCCGGCATTCTGAAATATAGAGGTTTGCTGGGAAGATGGATAATTATGCCCGCATACATTTTCCTCTGCAGCTTATTAGTACAACGAAAAAAATGGGGTTCCTTTTATTATCACTGAAATCTTGTCAGTAATTACAATCTACGACATTTTCAAGTTGAATGTGAAAGTACTTTTCTTATTGTAATTTTTTTTCCTTTAAAAAATTTCTGCAGAAAATGTTTAAAATATGTTTATTTAGGAAAAGATAAACGTTTTTCAGAGAGTCCAAAGAAAAGCCCCAACTTGTTTTTTACAATTCCACGTTTAACTGGGTAAATAAATAATAATAATAACGTAAACTAATTCATTTACGCAACCAGATAAAAATTACTCCTTTAGTACAAAAAATGCGTCCATGTCTTGCATAGAGTAAATAATACTTGTTTTTTTGTTTTGTTTTTTCTAATCTCCTTAAAAAAGAATGGTCAACGCTTCAGTTATATTATTTGAAAATTGCATTTTTAATTCAGTCATAGCCATTCTGGATGTGAGGAAAGGATCTATGAAGTGGTTTTATAGGCACTCACGAAATATCAAAGTGTGATTTCACTGCAATTCAGGAAACATGGAAGTAAAATTGCGCTTAATATATTTTGATTCAAACATTTTCGAAATGAGGCTCAAGATATTTACCTAAAAGCCCATTTCCAGTATAATCAATTTCAAAATAATGTAGTTAAAAAATGGAAATCGAATAAAGTTTAACATTGTTTGAACATTAAAAGGCAGTACCTGAACAAAGACTTATAAAGCAAATGCATGTAGGCTTGCTGATAGTAGCCTAATGATAGAAAACATTAAAATGTTCCACGTTCTGGAAATTTAGGCTTAATAATAATTACATTTTCAAAAAAAGGCTTTGAATTTTACCGTGAAGTCTCAACTTTTTTTTTTTTTTTTTTTTTTTAAACATCCATATGAAACATCTTTGACAGAAAAAAGTACTTGTATCTTACATTGCAATGCCGAAAATATTTCCAAAAGTTGAAAAAGATCTAAAATTGAAATTTTCCAACATTTTTTAATGATTCTCTGACATCGAAATATAAATTTTTAAAAATTTTGAAAACTTTACAGCGTTGTATAAGTTGAAACGAACATTTCAAATATAATGGTTATTTCTAAATTCCATAAACTTATTCTTAATTTAATAATTATTTTATAAAAAGTCAGATTTTTTATTCAGACAGCATACTTTCAAATTTTTCATTTTCGAGGATCTATTTAATGTTTATACGAATTAGTAGTGACATAAAATCTTTTGTTATTGATCTAATCTTGTTTACTTTGCCGAATGAATTGAAATAAATAATGAAAAACACCAGGGAAACTGGTAATCAACTAATTCTAAAATATAGTCGTCATGTATTTAATAAATAAAAAAGAATGTTGTTAACATATAAAAAATAATAAAATAATGTAGTTAATAAATAAAATCCAATTTACGTTTTAATAGACTTAAGAAAGAATGTACTTGAAAGAAACTTGTATTAATATTATTGTAGAAGATTGATAACCTTATTAATTTAGCATGCTAGAGATAAGAAAGAAACAATTTATATAAATACTCTAGAAATGTATATATCATGTTCAATTATATAAGAAAAACATGGTAAAAATTCATTAATTTTAAGGTTAAACGTTCATTAATTTTAAGGTTACCATTGATGCTTGTATTCTTAATAACAAAAAAAAATATATAACTGTTCATCTAAGTTTAAAACAAAATTGTTGCTATGCTATTAGTTCAGCTTCAAAGAAGGAAAACTTCTCTAAATTCATAAAGCATGTTTTGCTATTTTGATTATGAGTATCAAAAAAAGAATCATGCTAAAGTAATTTAATTTTAAAAAACGAACTAAGCATCTAAATCAGTGAACCTACAAACCTAACGGATTACTAAAAGAAAATTGAAATAAACGTTTTGGTTTCACTTAAATTACTTATAAAAATATATCTTTCCTTCTTATCTATTATGAAGCTTCTGAAGCACAAAGCCAAATCGTTTTCTTTTGAGTACACAAGTTTCACCTTTTAAATGTTTCACAGTCCATTAAATGCACTTAATTGGTCACGTCAGTTTAAGCTTTCAAATGTTGAAACAGGTAGGATGCCATCTTCTCATTCCAGGAAGTTTTAGAATTATTTTTTGTCTGTCTTTTTCATACACGTGGTTATTATCAGGAAGTCTAGAGAAAGCAAGCATTTTTTGAGCTTTGATTTATTTTTTGAAAAAGAAGTGTCCTCAATGGAGTTTCACCTGCCTAGCTATAGAAAGTTAATCAGTTCTTCTTCCCCAAACCATGATGAGTCATGGCTGCATACAGTCTAAACATTCTTCATTTTTTTATCTGTAAAATTATGTAAAAAAGATTTGGATTCATTTGGATTGGAAATTAGAGTTACAATCAAATCATTTCTTTCTTTCTTTCTTTTTTTTTTTTTTTTTGAAAAAGTTCCTGTCCTTTTCGCTGCTAGCTCAGCCGTTAACAAATATTCTGCTAATAAAGAAAATTTTAAGAGTTGACAACCATCCATCTTGTTAATTCTCCAGCTTAAAAGAAATTTTAAACTTAACCGTATGTTTAGTAGCTTTTATTTACTTTTTAAAATGTAGTATCCTAATTGGATTACCAGTGCATGCTTTTTAAAAAATAATAATAAATTTTTCCTCTCCACAAAACGTGATGTGTCATAATTGTACTCTTATTAAAACGACCTTCATTTTTTTCCCCTCTGTGCGGTTATACGAAGATGAATTTTTCCGATTCATTTTGAATACAAAGTAGAATTGCATTCGTCGAATGCATAGCATTCCATTCATTCATTTTTTATTAACCGGAAAACTTTTATTTTTGAAACAGTGACGCACTTTTCACTTTTAATAAAGTAGCACTGTCAGATATTAATCTATTAATGCTTATTTAGTAATGAATAACTAAATCTTACGCTTGTACGTATAAAATTTCTATAAATACATATCATTCCCTAATACTAGTTTAAACATTTTCTTTTCATGGCTTTTTGTTTTATGGACAATATGGCATCTACTGCTTTTCGAGGTGATCTTGAAAGATTGATAGTGATTGCGATAACCTTAATTTTCTCATTTACTAATAAATATAAGAAATATACATATAAAAAGCTTGACAGAAAGACTGAAATAGTTTCCACTCTTAAAATTCACGTTACCACATTTTTCGAGAAAGATATATCATGTCACAATTTTATTCTCATAGGACCATTGGTATCCCTACAGGCTCTCTTGAAAATTGCTAGTTAAATTAAATGATTAACTATCACCCAGATCCTAAGTAGCCATCTGGGGTAAGAGTGTTTAAAATTGTTTTCTCACATATGGTTTTACAACAAGGTTGGACATTTTCTAGAATGTGTGAAATAGCTTAACGAAAAGAAATGCCATGTTCTGGGATGTAAAGACAAACTTCGTTTCGTTTAAACATGTACCATATTACCCCTTATATGCTTAAAATATGAATTACTTTTTATGGATTTCATTATAAATTATCTTTTTTATTGTTACATATATTTTTTAATTACAAATATATAGCAACTACATCAGCATGTAAAGCATGTTAAGGTACTCAATTGGGTACCATTTAGTTAACTCATTTAAATATTTTGAAAAGTACTTTTTTCTATTTTAATGACGGCATTTAATTAAAAAATAGCTAAAGTTATTAAGAAATATCTATCAGTTTTCACTTGGGTCTTACAAAATATTCCAAAGGCTTAATGTTTAGCCTAAGACGGGAAAACGATTGCTGAAAGAAATTATTTAATTAGCAGTTTCCTGAAACCGACAAGTATTCACCAGACGTAAGAAATGTATTTATAAAGTCAGAATAAAGTTTTAGAAAAACTAAAGAGCAATTGGTGGAAGTCAGTGGCTTTAACGAACTTATATCTCATTAGTGAAATTGTTCAAGTAGGAGGTTTAATTAAATAACTAAGTCGAATTAAGCTTGGAAAAAATTATAAAACAAGATTATTCATTATATATTTTTAAATGAAAAAAGAATTCTGACATCTCTGACACAGAACAGTTGCTATAATCTTTTTAGTTAAAATCGAGAAACACCAAAAGGGTGAATGTACGGGGAAACAAAATATAATAGTTCCAATAAATAGCAACCTAGGATAGAGTTCGTTTAGTTTAGTTATATTAAAGTCTCGTTTTTAAAACTACACTAGAGCTATTTTAGGACTCCCTCGTAATTTTGAACCTCGGTCAGATGACGAGGATGACATAGCTGAATTGAAGAAATTGAATATTCACATCACAAAATCGTTTTTTGAAGCTATATGTTCTGATCAAAACCCACAACCATTAAAAATATGTTCAGGCAAAAGAATAAATCTGAATGGTTCATTATTAATCAAAAACTTCAAATTTCCCATTTAAGGGATTAAAAAAAGTCCGAATATTGGGTTTATAAATTATATTTAATTTTTATCATTTCGCAACGTGATATATCTCAAATCTCATATAGACTAATCGAAAATTCATCATATCGTTTCTAACATCTTTAAAATCTTTCTTAGAATTGATTATATTAACCTAAAACAAAAATTTTAAAGCTTTCCTTATAAACAAATACTTCAATATAACCCTTAAGGTAATTACGAAACATTTTTAGCATTTTATATGCAAATTTTGATATATTATTTTTAGCAATCATACTCATCTTTCTCAAACATAATTAAACCCAAACATTTATCGTACCATTTCTTGAAATTTTGATAATACAGCAAATCCATTCTAGAAAAATGGTATGTTAATAAAGGTAAACAACATATAACTAACTGGTACAAATCAATTAGCAGAAACAAGCAGCAAAGTTTGATGAGAAAACTCATGTGACCCAGTTAATATGAGTTAACTTGCTTAAAGAGTTTGTTAATCCCACTAAAATTTGGTTCCGTCTTCTAATATTTTTTATTAGGGAAAGGAGGATGTCGGGGAAAGGTGCGGCTGTCGTGGTTCTGGTAACCTTTTGAAGAATTGGGGCCCTTTTTAAGGTTCTGGAGACCTAAATCCGTTTGCCCTCGCACATAAATATCCTTCTTTCCGTTAGGTGCTGTTGGGCCCTAGTTTTTTTCGTCAGAGATCAAGCACCATCATTCGTTTCGAAATGTTCCAGGATGTATTTCGCTGAACCGAAGCCCTTTATCATTCTGGGAAGAAGAGAGACCAGTGGTTCTCTCATTGGTAACAAACAGGTCCTGATTAACTCTGGGATTAAGCAATTCTCGGATTACGTAAGAATTATACAGGATATCCACAAACGAGCTTGCGGGAGTTCTTTATTGGCAATTCAATAAGCTAAGTTTTTCTGAATATTTAAATCTACAATGTTTTGTCCTCAGAAAACTGAATTGATTCGTATGAAATAAAATCTTTAATAAATATTGTATTAGAATCTATATTATATATGGATGATTTGAATTAACTACTTAGTCATGTGGATGTCTTGAATTCCCATATCATGACCAAGAGTTTAAAATTCTAGGAAAAGCAAAATACTAAAAAGAAAAAAAAAATATTTTAAAAAGCTAAATTTGTTAGTAGACAGTGTTTCTGTGAAACAAACGCCATTTTCAGATATTCTGATGTAAATAAAGCATTGCTTTTAAGTGCTGGGTCTAAAATTAAATTATTTTTTGCAAGTGTTGTATTTATCTTCTTTGGTTTTATTATGTATCAAATGTATTTCCAGACAGAAAACAAATTTCTGTTACATAACCATATTCGTTCATAAACGAAAATTCTTATATACAGTCAGATTTCGCTTAACAATCAACTTCCATAAGAGTAATTTGCATAAGGAGCAAACTAAAATATAAAAATGTGACTAGCTTAACGAGAGATGTTTCACAAAACGAGTGGAGCTGAGACATTGTGATGTAACATGCTGGACTGGTTTCTATTAATCAGAATTAAGCGCTTATTTGAAGAGAACGGTTTTATCTACATGAAAGGAGTTTAGCCAAATAGCGTTGTCAAACACGATTTCTAGAGGTTTGAGCAAGTGCGTATGAAACCGTAACTGATGAGATTTTATCTTTTGCAAAAATTCAAAGACTATTGATGGATAGAACATATATCAAAAAGCTGGTGGAAGATATAGACCAAAACTATTGATGAACATATGAAACTGTATTCTGTGTCGCTTCAAAAAACTGCAGGATAAAATATAAGTACTTCAAGAAAAATTTGTGGTAGCAAATACTTTATATTGTCCATTATTATCTTAATTTCTTGTTCTCTTTTTAATTGCAATGTATTTCTACTTAACTATTTGTTTCATTCCTGGATCACTACTTATAATTTGTTATTTCTTTAAAATCACAAGAGTAGAATAAGAAATTTTTACCTGTTAAATCATTGAAAAAGATTTTAAATCGGTGTTTTACTAATTCATAATTTTCTCATTATTTACGCATTTGAATGTACAATGAGCAAAAAGTTATTTTAAATTACAAACTATAATATTTGTTTTTTAAATTTTATTCCAGTGTAAGACGATTTGCAGGATTTTAAATATATTAAAAAATTAAATATATTAAATGTCTTTAAATTGTAAACTATAATATTTGTTGTTTACATTTTGTTTCTGAGTAAGATGATTTTCAGAGTTTTAAATATATATTTTTAAAAACAGAAAACTAAAAAAAGGCATTGAATTCTTCATCTCTTCAGTTTACAGCTTATTTTCCGCTACATTGAAACTGTTATAACGACTGCGTTATCTTGGTTTATACGTTCAGGTACTTTTAATCAAAGAATGAGTTGGAGTTTGGTTGACCCACTTACGAGAATGAGTTGCATTCAATGTTGAAAACTCTATTAAGTCTTCTGCCCATTTATTTGCTATACACATCTTTTTGTTTTTATGCAGTAAAACTATTCAGGCTGTCTTGTCTTCAACATCTGTTTAAACATCGTTTTCCTCTAGATGCTCTTCACTTTCGGCACATTCAACTCCGAAACTTATTTAGAGAGACATCAGTTAAGGTGATATTCAGACTCCAAGTTATCTTATATAAATTTCTATAATATACAAAATACTTTTATTTTTTTAATTTTTTCGTTAAAAGTAGAACACTATTTGAACCAAATTATAATAAAAAAAACTGTTAACTGAATTTCTTCATAATTTCTTAGTAATTGTTACATTAGCCCTCTGTCTTCCCTGGGATCTGACGCCCTAGGTTCGAGTCCCGATTCCGGCTTGGATGTTCCTCTTCAATGTTCTTCCTGTGAGGTGCGTGAATGTACCCCATTGTAAAAAAGGAGTTGTGATTGCGAATTTGGTGCATGAAGCAGCTAAGTCGTACTCCTAACCTTAGCTGACGCTACTAAAGGAACAAGAAAGGCTTAAATCACTGACAACTAACTGTTAAACGGTACTAACTGTTAAATGATACTAATAATGCTGTAACATAAGGCACAGCAACGTTAATATTCCAAAAGATTTTTTATAAATCCTAATAAAGGTCTTAAAGAGCATTTTGAAATGATTGATTAATTAATTAATTTTTCATTAATAAAAAACCTGAAAGTAATTAATTGCTCCCGACATCAGTTTTTAACTGTCTGCTTTCAAAGTTCTATTTTACTCTTTTAATAATGAGTCTGTAAACAGAACGCACAACAGCTGTTCCACAACAATAAAAAATATCTTATTTGTTCTAAAGTCTTTAATTTTCTTGCCTGCATCTGAGTTGAGTGGTTGACTTATGATTGCTTTTAAACATCGTTAAATCAATACTTTTTAATAAAAGTATTGTATTAAATAAAATAGATATTAAAAAAATAAATAATAGTACAATAGCAGAAAGTCTTAATTGCCTAGCAAAGAATAATCTTCTTTATTTTAAAATCGCCGGTTTTAAACTTCCCTAAAAATTATAATAATTGAAGGACAGATTACACAGAAACTGCATTTGAAAAGGCAAATTTTTGGATTTTAAGATAGCGTAAAAATATTTTTCTGGAATAACAAATTTCCTCCAAAAATACTGTGTAAAAAAGGAAAAAAATGGTTAATTTCTAATTAACTAAATATTTTATTAGTTTTTTTTTTGTACTTTGAAAAAATGAAGGTAATTTGCCACTTGCCTTAAATAAATGAGCAAAATTTGATTTGGATTCGGTTAAGGAGAAGCCGAACATACTTATATACATAGTCATAATGTATTTATTTATATTAAAATATTAAAAAGGAAAAATAATTCTTTCATTTTAATTTTATATTCGATAAAGACCTATAGTTTAATAAATTGCCATTTTCTATTTGAATCTATGATAAAAGTTTTAACCCTGACTCTTCTAGGTTTCTTACGCATGCTTCAGTTCAGAGTTTCACATGAAGCAAGAACCTTGACTTTGCGCGCATGCTCCATCAACCTCTTCTATGTATCGAGTTAAGTTCTCTCTTGTTATATTAAAGTACACTTATAGCATGTCTGTAATTTCTGTTCAATTTTAACCTGTTGCATGAACATAGCAAAGATTTTTAAACTGAAATTGCACGCATTTAAGGATTTAATACTAAATGAGTTTTAACTTTACTATCAGGATTTTAAGCTATTCCAACCTTGAAGTTTAAAAGATATTTTCGCCTGACTTGAATATATAACAAGCAGGTCTAATCCTGATCCTCTCATATGTGTTATACTTGCGCAATTTGTAATTTATTTTCAAGATTTAGAAAAAGCCATTATTTGGAAGGCGTAGATATCGACTTATTATTTTTTTTTAATAAAAAATGTTTCACCTTAACTTTCGAGCTGATCTAACCCTGAAGTACTAGAGGTTGTCCAGCTCGAATCTGATACATAACAAGTAAGTCCAACCCTGACCCTTTCAGGTCTCTATACACGTGCTCACTTTGCTGCAGAGTTCCAGAACTCACACGTCTTTGTACGCGTGTTCCACCAGCTACTTATTTGCTTTGGGCATATTTGAGTCTACAGAATCCTCAGAGGTAATTTCTTTTCAATTAGAGCTTGTTGCTGCAACACGGAGCAAACAAACAAGCAGCAGTGATTGGGAAATTTCATCGACTTTGGATGGGTAGTGCTGTAACGGAGAAAGAACACGGGGAAAGTAAACAATTTTTTCCTTTATGCCTGAAGCTTGAAAGGAAACTCGTTTCCAGTTCACCTCGCCTCTCGCTTTTTTTACCCTGCGGTGGCTTCTTTCAGTGATAGTGACCTAGAAATGCATGTATAACATCCTCCTTCGAAGGAAAAAGGAGTTCCACGCCGTGGGATGTGGGGAGGAAACCGGAATATGATTCTGCACGAGGACAGATATCACTTCAATTAATAACAGAAAGATCGTTTCTTTCTCCGATTTCACTTTGTTTCTTCAACGTCTGTGGTCATGAAATGGGCTGCCCTTTAATAGAGTGAAATAAGAAAAATGTTGGTTTGGAATTAAGTCATTTTATCCACATGAGTTGCAATTTAGCAGTGTCTAATCGGATGATGCATCCAGTTTTGCAAATTTAGTAGGTCAAAAGAAGGACCCGTGGAATGTTTGAAAAAGGTTTATCTTTTTGACTTCTTTCGGAAGTCATATCAATTTATTATTTATTAAAGCCATCTCATGTAATTTGATGGTAAAAATTATTTCACAAATACGTAAAATTCAATTGTATTTTTTGTACTACCAGTTTCTTTTCATAATAAAATATATTAACATGTGTATCCCATTAAGTTCACTTTATTGTTGCAATTCTCTTTTCAAGAGCTCAATGGAGAGATAAACATCTTTACTCTTTATTATATTTAACAATCAATGAGTATCGTTTCAAAGCCCCTTTATCACTTTTCCCAGCCTTGCGCCCACGCTTATTTAGCCTCTGACTTATTCATGACTTTACTTTTCGGTACACTACTCTTTCTCCCTAATTTCCGATTTTGTCATTCTTTTGAAAATGAAATCTTTCAGTTCAAAACTTATAAAATTCTATTTACAGCTCAACGTAATATGTATCACCCTAGCACAACGCTTTTAAATCGCCTCATCTTCAGATTTATAATAAATTTAGACTTTCTTTTTTTCTAAATATATAATGAAAAGAAAATTTGTCTTGATTTATCTTAAGATTTAGGTTCTTCTATAATGCTTTACATTTAATATAATGCTACTATTTGTCTTATTGCTTACTTACAAATCTTCGTCATTCAGAAATTCACCGTAAAGTGTCTGATATGTCGTTAAGCATTGAGCATCTAAACAGTAATAGTAAGTCATGTTTATGATAAAACAGTTCACGTGTAGAAAACCCACGGAGAAAGGCGAATTATAACATCAAAGTATCGGTTAAAAAAAAGGTGATAGTGGACTCATAAAATGTTTTGAAGCAAAGGTTTTAATTCGCTCCTTAAAAAAAATCCTTTTAAAAAAACTTTCGAGCGCGATAATTCTGTTCTTAACGTTTGTTTCGACTGGAATTTTTTTAAAGCAACTTTTTCAACGTTGGAATATAAAGTTCGTAATTCGGAACGAATTTTTTAACAACTTGCGAATTCAAAGGAAATAGTCTGTTTTCTTTCAATTTTACTTTGTTGTTCATATTTCTATCAAAGTATTATTGTGCTTCTAAATTAAATTCCCATTCTAAATAGAAAGCTTTTTTTTAAGAAAATTAAATTGGATTTTTTTTCAAAAAAAATATTAACATAAAATTGACGATGAGTCTTTACAAACTTTCGGTAGATTATGAAACAATGTAGTAAGAAAAAAATAGATCTTCTCTTATTTGCCAGAAAATAATAACTATAAACACGTCCTTAAAGGATTAATACTTTTGGTGAATATAGAGAAACCACTTATTGAAATAAATTACCCGTTTCATAAAAGAATAAAAATGTTAACGAAATACGATTTCTAATGCAAGGCAATTTAAAACCAATTTTTAGTTTATGAAAAAATAGCATTTATTAAATCCGTTATTTCTTTAGTCTTTCTTTTGACATGAAAACTAGTTTAATTAATTTTGAAACTAGCCAAATGTGCTCTGTTTGACTAATTTAAAATTATTTCAAAATAACAAAATACTGAATTTCACCTAATTCTCACCTCCCAAGAATTAATTGGTCTTTATAAATTAGTTTTATATCGATAGATTAGAAATCGAATGGTCTAATATACAATGAGAATTTTTGATTTAATTTATAAGAATTACTCCTATTTTAAAACCACACAAAGATTTTTTGGGAAGATACCTAATAATTTTTAATCTTAATCACATAATGAGGATGATACCTGAGATTATGTCCACTCCCCACCAAATTTTCAAGCTGTATTAGAGAAAATACAATTTTTCTTGGTGGACATGTACCAAGACCTCATATTGCCTAAAATTTCATGAAATATGGATTTGAATTCCTGATTTTCGGGTCCAGAAATAACATTACAACTCTCAGCCCATTGCACTCTTTGGAAAGCTTGGACTGACTCGAAAAAACATATGGTTGAGAATTCTTGAACTGCTTCTGTATAAAGGCTTGTGGCTGGGAAATAAAAGTGGCTGAAGATTAGAGATTCAGGTTTGGATACTAATCGAAAATTTACTGTGTGAATTGGTTTAGTGCACACCAAACTTCTGCTGGTTGATATAGATTAAAAGCTTCTAGTGGTTAATCAGATTGCATGAAAACTTGATAACTGTGTTGCTTGCCTTAATTCATCCTCGTGATATGACTTAGAATCCGTTCCTGCGCTTCGTTCATTTTCAAAGAGAAATTTTTAAAAGAATGGACAGCTTTCTTTTAATAAGATTAATCAATGGATGTTTATCTGAAACCGTTTTTAGTTACGATCATGAAAATGAGGAGATAAAATGAAAATATCTTTGTTAGATGTTCATTATTTTCTCTGTTGTAATCTTTCAGGTGAGGATACAGATTCTTGGAATAGTGACAATAAGAAAAGTCAGTCTTTTGTTGAGAGCAGACTATTCGTGCCATGGCAAAGGGGTGGAGTGGATAAAACCCTTTAAAATATCCCCTGGAGAGCACTGAGGATGAGAAGCTTCTAACCTGGTAGCTGGTTCTCACTACTTGGACGGTACATGAAAAGGTGGGGATCTGGGTGGTGAGGAGAGGTGACTCCTCTCCTCAATGACGGGACATACTTCCTTAGGGAAGGGTTGTATCGTGACCGGTGATGGCCTTTAGGACTCAACCACAGTTTCCGCTAGTGTTGCTGTTGTGGCGGTCCGGTCATTCAGTTTTTTTAATGTAGGTGCCTTCGATGCTGATCGGAGAATCAGCGTTTTGATTTACCCTTTAAGATATAATACTAACCACATTTCACTTTCATAAACTTGTTAAAGATTGCAATAGTAGATATCAAAGTTTGCCTCGCATAAGTTTCAATGTCTCTCATTTGTCTTCAAAAAAAAATTAGAATTTTACTCAATGCAATACAAGCAAATATATCCTTGAAGCGCACGGGGAAGACAAAACACTTCTCAATGTGGCTGGTTACTATAAAGATTCTCATCTGGTGTGATTATAAAATTTGAATAATATGCATCTGAAATAGTTTAAAAATTGGAATGACAGACTTTTCTTCAAACAAAAATTTTGCAAAGTAATTTTTAGTAATGCAAATATTTATAATAATATATATTTCTGGAAATTTTTCTATTTTTTTGTTGAAAATTTTGCGATTAAAATAATAATTAACTTCGTTTTACCTGTCAAAATAGCTTCAAATAAATGGTATAAAAAGCGGAGATCAGAAGGTGCCGGATTCAAAACAGCATAATTAAATTGAAAATGGAATTAAAATTTTTAATTTCAATACTGCTTTATTAATCTTATAAAATTATATAAAAGTAAGGTGAATTTTGTTTCCTAACAATCAGACATGCATAAGACATCATGTGTCGCCATTGTGGAGCCAATGAATGAAAAAGTATTCAACCTTTTATGTATCGTCTTTTTATAAGATTTCTGCCTTTATAGATTTATGTTACAAGAATGAGAACACAGAAAAGAAAAAATACTTAGGATTTCAATGCTAATATTTTTGCTGATGAAATTCCTGGAATATTACTTTGACAAGCGTATAATTCATAAATTTCTTGCATCGATCATTAGAATAAATTAAGCTGTCTTTGTCGTATAAGTTTCAACAACAACAACAAAAATCCGTTTTTCATGACATCCCAAGGGGTTCTCGAAATTTCTCACGCGATCTCCAGTTTTGAGTGTAAAAATAGATAAGTTAATATACTTGGTTTTAAAATACTTTTTAAAATTTGCTAATATTTTTGCAATATATATATATATATATATATATATATATATATATATTTCTATTGCGAGTACAAAAAGATCCTGATATTAAATCGAAGTTAGCATTATAAACGAAACAAACAAATGACTGAAACGAAATTATATTTAGTATTTTCCCTAATCTACGTTCAAAATTTACATTTATTGAAGAACGGATAATTCACGATTCGATTAAGTTTTCATACGATTTATAGAGGAATTTCAAGATGCACAAAATTTAATTGAAAAACTTATCGAACTGATTGCGAATTATGATCTTAATTGGAGCATGCCAGAAGATATGAATATTATAAAATTGTAATGTTATTTTAAAGATAGAAGTTTCTTTAGGAAACAACCTAAATTTTATAAAGGCGCTTTTATTACTGTATTTTTTTCGTTAATTTTCAGCTTTAAAACAAAAAAATCTCTTGAGAAATTTTGTTTCTATATATTCAACCACTTAGTGACATCTAATATAAAATAAAATCGCCTTTGTGAAATGTCGATTTAACGATAATTTTATGACTGTGAATTTTAAAATATAAAATTAAAAAACTTATAAATTGAATATTTTTCTAATTAATGAAATAATATGTTAATAAATTAAAAAATACATTGAAATATTAACTGCTTTCAGTTAGAAAAGCATTTTACTCCAAAAGCTTTTATCTTTTATAATTATAATTTATTCTCCTTGAATAAATATTTTATATTCTTCAAAAATTAACTTTTGAGTTTAAAAGTTCAAACTTGTACTCATCATCATTTTTAAAATCAAGAAACGCCAATGAAGTTTTTGGGAGAAACAAAACTGAAACAATAGAAAATCGTAAACAAGTTCGCCTCAGCAGTTTTTCCTTTAAAGGTCAAAATGATTCAAACATAACAACAATGGGAAACAATGAAAATTCCATCAAAATAAACAATTTCCAGTGAAATGAATTTTATGCTCCAAGCTAAGAAGTTTTGAATTTCAAATGCCTCTTTAATCGGCTCGATTGCCCACTATCGATATAATACAAATAACGGACAGTAACTGTCAAATATGGGTCACCGTAGTCAAAATTTTGAATTTGTCTTCATTTTTTATCTCATGTTTATCGTACTGACCTAAATTCAATATATGAAAAAGTCAAAACGATCTGCGGTATCCTTTTGGATTGAGTAGAACGTTTTCCATCCATTCTTCGGGCTCGTAAAAATCGTTGAATCACTGTGACTCTGATGAGAGACCGCACCCCTGAAGTCACACTCCACTAACACCAGGAACCAAATGGATGTAATGGCAGTTATGAAATAAAAATGTAGGACATTGCCATCTACATGCCTGAAGTATAAAACAACGTTGAGGGATTACTTAATTGCAGGTTCAGAGTGGACATGGCCCCTCAGTGAGCGCTCAGAAGAAGTAATGGAAACGCCCCACGTGCAATTATGCTGTTAAGCAAGGGTCACCCTAAGTTTACCCTCACGAGGAGAAATTCTTCGGAGAAAGTTACAGACCTCTAAGGGGGTCGTGAAAGTGGTCTAATAAAAATGTAGGCCAGGTATCAATATCTGATGTATTGAAGTCGTTTACTGGTGTCAGTGAAAGTTTTCATAGTGTTATGAATTATTCCGCTCCTTATGCAAGGTTAGATTCTCTAAAAACACATGCTAGGCACTGGCAGGCGAAATTTTGTATGCTTCGGCAATCACATCCTCGAGGCACCGAAGCGGCCAAGAGATCTCGTTTCGAGAAAAGCCTTGACCTTCATTTGACCTGGCAAACTTTTACTTCGCTCGTAGGTTTTGAAGATCGTGCTTAATCAGAGTTTCTTCAACAAGGAACAGCAAGATTAATATCGAATGCAAATTGAAAATAAAATTTTGTAAAAAGAATAATTACGGAAAGGAAGTTGTTTGTATATTCCTTAATAAAAGTAATTAAATAATATCAAATATGGATTACTCAAACTGTCTCAAATATCTGAAAACTAACAAAGAATGGTCTTCAGTTAAAGGATTTTCTTTGCGATGGAGCTTTGACAAGCCTTCACGATGATGAAAAATTGTTTACAAAATATGCTTCATAGTTTAAAAAATTAACTTACATCTTAAATTTTATTGTTAATATAAATATACAGTATCAGACTTATCATCTAACATTCTTTTATAATTCATATCAGATGGAAAATTTTTCTTGCAATACAATGCAATGCAGATACAATGCAGACTTTAATAGCGAAATACGCTTAACACTAATAAATTTGAGCAAATAAATATTGAATCTTTGCTGAATGTTGCGGAAGTAGAAAATGATAGCCTTTCCAGCAAAACAGTAAAGAACTTCCTTTGTAACAGAGTTTCGAGGAATATTTGGTAAGGTGAGAAAATGTTTATAGAAGTCTGGAAAACGCGTGATAATACGGAAACTTAGATTTGAGAAATATCCGAAAATGAATTTCTGTTGACGGAAGCTTTCGACCTGAATCCAAAAACTTCCGATTATCAAAATTTCCTGTTTCAAATCTTTCGGGAATGAGAAATGAATTATATAAGTTGTCTAACATTTGTAAATAATTCCAGGCTCACGAATGTTTTACTAAATTATTTTCCAGTAACAGGTAACATGAAGGACGATCTCTTTAGTTCTAAAATGCTTTGAAAATTCGTAAATTATTTCAAAAATATGAAACAATTTACATTTCAGACTCACAGATGTATTTTCCATAGATAGTGAAATATAAATTTTTTTATTATAGAATGCAAATGAATATTTAAAATAGGCATCATTTCAAGTAGTAAAATGAAGTAAATGAATAAGACAATGACTAGGGGTTTTAATGGTAAGGAAAGATTAAAACAGTGACCTTAAAAAAAGAATAAGCATCTTAAAAATGTCGAGATTTAAATTTCTGCACAGCAGTAAATGTGGGAAGTTAACACAAATTTCGTTCTTGTCATCTAATTTTTCTTCAGAACTGCCGCATTCATGTCCAAACTATCAGAGTAAAACCTCTCGCGTGAATATAATTTTGAAAAATTCTAATCGAAATATCTTTATCATCGAAGCATCTTTCCTTGTTTTATGTTATTTTGTTTGTATGCTATCGAATGTAATTTTTAAATGAGTATACAGATAGAACAAAACGCCCGATATTAATCGCCTCAGACAAAAAAAAAATAACTGTTGCTTCATATTTTTCGACTGTTATAACTCGCATGAAGTTATGAAGAAAAAATAACGTTGCATTTCAAAACTTTAAATTATTTCACTCTCCCGAGATTTTAACAAGTTTAAATTGGGCTATCTAGATGACTGGCATAGTCCCTTTGAAAATTTTAAAATGTTTCCATTTTGAATTTAAAAAAACTACACCAACATTTATATTTAGCATTATAATATATTAATTTGCATGTTTTTTCTATTTCCATGTATCAATAAATATGAAGAATTAAATAGGCAGGTCTGCAAATATAAAATTTGTTTTCTGTTTCAGGCTTTGGCAAGCATCCCAGAAAAGTCAGCCTCGTTCAGAGCATTAGATCAAAACTGAAATTCCTGAACCTAAACTTTCACATCTTATCAGTTTCGATATATTTAAAGCATGATTTTTTATGTGTTATGTGATCAATTATAACTGTCATCAGGTTCACTGAATAGCAGGACTTAAGTAGAATCAAGATTTTTACATGACAATTTTCCGGCAACAAGATTCACTGAATAATTAAATTATAAAATGTAATAAATACCCATTGGGAAGTCTTTCTAAGTCTTTGTACGATTATTTTATAATAATTTCTTGCGCTGTGTAGAAACAATTTTGCTTATTGATAACGGTTGTTTTGCTTAATTTGTTCCCAAAATAGCGGTTTTTAACGGAACAACTGTTGTTTCCTTGTTCAAAATTCGCCATAATATCATGACTTTTGGACGAAGTGTTAAGTTTTTTTTAATCACAAATTTCTTTGGAATGGTATAGAAATTAGATGTTGTAAGATAACGTGTAAAAATTATTCAAAATTATGATTTCTGTTTTTAGCAATTACAATTCTTTCAAACAGGATGATGGCCTAAAACGAATTTATTTCATCGTTAATATTCGGAAATTGAATTTATTACACAATATTTCACATAGAATTTTAAATAGAAAAAAATAAATGAGTTCAATTAAACCTTTTATTTCAAAAATTATTATTTGTAAAACAGAACTCTTTTTAAATAAAGATAATTTATTCTAAAGGCTTCCTCCTTCAAATAATCAAAAATGTATTAAGTTTGTGGTACATGTTAAAAACTTCTTAAGAGTAGGTTAAAATCTTCACCTTGGTATTATCTTCACTTTCAGTCATAAATTAAAGAGACATTAGCTTTTGTGCTTAAAATTTCAGGGATTCTAATACCTTTGAATAAAAGGAATTCATTTAAGTTTTTAATGGTTTCTTTAGTTAAATATTTACTAAGAGCAATAATTCAAAAAAACCAGATGCGATTTTGATAGATTTCCTTTATTCACTATTATTTTGATAGGTTGATAAAGTGTCAGTACTAAAATACCATCTCATTGAAACATGAAGAATTTTTGAATTTTTTGGTTTGTTATTTTGGGAGTTTACATACTTTCTATGTTTTAATGCAATAAGAAAAATATTTCACTGTTTTACAATTGTTTTTACCCTATATTTTCATATTAAATGAAAGAAATTTTGCTATTTTGAAGGAAACAAAACGTTTTCATTTAATAAAACGAATTACAAAGTTAATTTTCGTTATTGATTGAATGTTATCATTTTATGAATAACGAATTCGCATTAAAGTTTAAATAACAATTTTCATAAATAAGTTTTTCCATTATATTTTGCAAGCCTATCATTAAACTGTGTACATGTTATGTCAAAATTATTACTCAGTTATCAGTATATATAATGGTCTATATCTATATATAACGCTGATGGGGAATTAAAAGTATCCTTGAATTTTAGTGTGCATTATTATCAGAAGAAAAATTTCAAATTTTGCTTTGGTATCGAACGACTGTGACATATTTTTCCATATTTAAATTAGCTAAATTATCGGTGTGCAGATGAAGCTAACCATAGGTAAAAATTAGCTTTGGAATCAAATAAATTTCGCATTTTATTTATATTTTTATGAGTAAATATTAATGAGTTGAGATCTGCAATTTTTATTATTTTATAATATATTTGTTATTTTATATTTATTATGTATTTGTTATTTATTATCTTACTTAGGATCCATAGCTTTATGTTGGGGAAGAGGACAATGCCCTTCATGGATAGTACGTGAGAAAGTTTTTGGGAGACCATTCCCGCTGGTTATTTAATGAATCAAGATTTATTTTAAATAGTAATAAATTTTTATATGCGTTTTTTCGTTATTTCCAATTTATTGGTTAGTTGTTTGGGGTACTTTATGCTTTCAGAGTACCAAAAATTAAATTAGTTAATAACAAAGTTTTGTTGATGATATTAATGCAAGTGATTTGATTGAAAAATAAACTGAACTACGAAGGCGCCTAGTTTGTATTAACGTACAATATTAGTTCAAAAATATTTTATATAGATTTATACAGCTTTTCAGCATCATTTGGCTCTGACTTTAAAATTCAATTGGGAAATATACAGATTGCAGTTTTTAAGAAACGGGAGACAGTGAGAACTCTTTCGATATGTGCCCTGGGTGCTTGGTTTAAATAAGTACGTCTCTGACGGTTTAGAAGCCTTAATAGGAGTGTGAATCCACAAAACGAGAGTGTTGAGTCACGAGGCAATAATAAAATAAAATAAATAAATTATTCAAGTCAAAGCTTTAAAAATTATTTTTGATATAATTTTTGATATAAATTGAAAAAATTGATGAATATAATAAAAAGTTCATTTTGATAGTGTTTTTAAAATTACAAAATTCATTCCAGGAAAGAAAAATTCATCAAATTCTTTGTGACAAGGAGTGGAGAAATTGAGATGTGTTCAGGTCATCAGCCCTAAATGTTAAGAAGAATTAAAAATCACAGCATTTAGTAAAAGATTTCACATAAATTATCTTTCTTTTTTTGTATTCTTTCAAGTTATTATAGCTTTTTTTTTGTTTTTCTTTACGTAAATAATATTAGAGAAATAATGCAACACTTTATTTGCTTTTTTTTTTAAATTTAATTTTCAAAAATGAATGAAATAATATTGTATAAACTTTCTTCTTTTAATAAGGGATAAAAAAAATGTTCCTATCCATATATTATTCATTTTTCATTCCAAATGCTAATGTTTCAAAATCATATCAAATTACGAATAATATATAAAAAAAGGAAAGAATTTCCAGATTTTCTTCAGCCAAAAATATTTATGGAATATTTCAACATTAATTTTTTCTATAGTTATTGAAGCTTACTTGTTACAGAATGTGTGTAATTAGCCAAACGTTTTTCTTTTCCTTAATTTAGTAAGAATATGCTTTAAGTTAGATTCAAGCAGTAACGCTGCATAGTTACCAATTGGCTGGTTACATGTACGATGTAGTCGTAGTTCAGTAATTAAAGACATTGACACAAGCTTCCATACCTTATAAAATACAAAAACATTTCGAAGTGAGAAAAGAACGAAGACTTAGTAATCTGCGTATCTAATTTATTACACTAAAAAGTTTCCCACTCACGCTGTGAAAACACATTATGCTTAATTCTACACAGCACAAGGCAAGAGATTTGCAGCTGCTCCACGATTATGGCACGTGCGGACCTTCTGGCACGTGATTCCATTATACACATCCCCTCTAACTAAATATGGTTATTCGCTTAATCATTCCCCACTTTTTTCTAAACAGGCTAAAACATCTGCTTTGCCATCCACTCGGAGTCATCCATTTTATGATCTAAAAATATTGTCGTTACTTTTCTATCGACTAAGTTGCGAAACTTCAACTCGAATCGTATCATATTTGCGCAATAAATTCTTTCTCTGAGATAAAACTACCACTTCAGAGTTATATTGCTATTTAATTCAGCTTTATTGCATTATTGAACTATTGCATTATTTTTTGATTATTCAAACTAGAACTCTAAATATTAAAAAGATTCATTTGTTGAAAACAGATGTCCATCACACCAGAATGAAAAATTCACCTTTCTGTCTCGTTAAAGAAGCTTCGAATATCAGGAGAAGGAACGTGTTTGGAACAGGATAAAAAATTAAAAATTAGAATAACATTACTTCGAGAAAAATATTTGAATGATTGTAGTACAATCTAATTGATTTCAATGATCTATGCCTTCGAAAATACTACAAAAGGTAAAAAATCACTACTAAACTGAGTCCTAACGATATTATTGCAAATTGGCAAAAACATGCTTCAAAATAGAAGGATCATGAGTGCGAAATAGGGTTCCTTTGAAGTTTCGTTGTCCATGTGGGCACGTTGTGTATCAAACTAATCTTTATATATCAAATATTTCATGAAGGATGAATGGAAAAGAAATGTTGAGTAATGTAAAAAATTCATGCATTTCCTAAACTACGAGAAATGCAAAACTAGATAGTCTTTTAACGTGGAATTCAATCTCTTGGATGTTATTTTTTCCTTTAAAGAAATCTAAAAAAAGTAAAACTTTAAGAATAGGAAAGAGTAAAAATTTACGCGATGGAAAATAATTATTTCGGTGACTTGACTGTAAATTAATTATTCCTATTTTAAGACTCTTTAGAAACTTTTTCTTCAATTCTTTATATCTATGCGTCATTCGTAAAGCTTTCAAATACTTTTTCTACGTGAAAATTGCTGGTTGCATTATGAATTAAAATTCAGAATTATGCTTAGAATTGGTTACCTTTATGACTAATGAAATGTGCAATAGCTTTTTTTAAATATATATTTATTTTTAGGCAATACCACCTATGAATTCAATAGGTATTTTGACAAACATAAATAGGGACAAGCATTATCAAAGCGTTGTATTGATTTAAGGGAAAGTTAAAAAATAAATAAGTATTAAAATTTACTATTTTTCATAACCAAGAAAATATGAATAAATACTGTTGTTGTTTCTTATGGCACTTGCCATCAGACAAGCCCATTGTTACGAAGACAGTGATTTACGCCGATTGGGTGCGTCTCTTGTTTTAGTAGCGCCAATTAAGGCCACGAGTACGACTTTGCCACTCACGCATCAATCATTCGCTTGCACAACCCCTTTTTACACAAGGGCACGTTCACACATAGAACAGAAGATGAACAACCATACCCTAACCGGGACTCGAACTCAGGACTCGTGGATCACGGGAAAGACGCGCTATCGGCTGAGTAAATATTAATTTATGAATGGAATAGTATAATTACATAGTATTTATGAATATATTTTAATAGTATTTATGAATTCAGACATTTTCAAGCAATGAATTGCATCGAATTAAAAATAAATATTTCGCTATCATTGAAACATTTCGCCTTACTGTAAAATAAAGAATAATATTATTTGGAAAATCATAACATTCTTTTAAAGGAAAATCGTTTTTATTTCTTTGAGTTTTTCATACTGAAAAACGAAAAATAAATATTTATTCCAACACCGTGTGACAATATTGTCCTAAACAGAATCTAAATGCCATAGAAGCTTATATTACTTTTATCAGGATGTACTTTTGAAAATATCACTATGCTTTCTTAAACTTTTTCCACTTAACTTCGTTTCAGTCGAGAAATAATTAAAAACTTTTTTAAAAATTAAAAAGTGTAATTATTTCCTACTTTTTAATCTTGATTACAGTTGTTTCTACAATTCAATAGCAGATGGTGCCGTTAGAGCGGAATCAAAACAGAATTTAATTGATGATTAACGTCTTAGAATATTAAACTAATGGATATGGTCGAAAATACAAGAAGGGTGTAAAATTTTAGTCCTCAAGCACATCAGGAAGTTAATTAAAAATCAATTACAAAATTCCATCTTTGCAAGCTTGAAGCAAGTCAAATTAAATACCAGTCTTTTAAGAAACTATATCCCTATTTTTTTCGTTGAATCAATGACACTTCGTCTCTCAAACTGGAAAAAAAAGAGCAAGATGATCTACGAAAATGTTCATACCCAATCACGCATCTTAAGGGACATTATTTTAAAAACTTTAGTTTATAATACGATTCTCATTGCTCAAATAGAACATACTAGTTTGTAAACTACAGTTTAATTCAAACATATATTTCGCATCAATTAAATTAATATATTTTGTGAAAGTTGTATTTATTCCGTCATAAATATAGAATGCAATAGCAACATATTAATAAATTTGTTGCATTAAAAAATAAAAGTTTGGTGGTGTTATTTTTTATTGAAAACTAAATTTAAGTAATGTTAGAAATATAAACCTTTCATGATTGAGGCGCATCCGGAATCAAAAGGTATCCAATTGGAAATGTTATATGCATATCAAAAATTGCAACGTTATCAAGTACTGGACAGCAGAAAAGGGCGAAATTCTTCATGAAAATACCCTAAAACATTAATGACAAATTACTCAGTGAAAGCTGAATGAACAAGGTGATTTAACTAACTTCACCTGTATAGTTGATTTCAGCCTATATAGTTGATTGTTCTCTAAAAGATTACCACTTTCTTTAATACTTTGACAGTTTTCTCAATAGGAGACTGTTTAACCACCAAGAAGCAGTAAGTAGAAAGTGTTTTTTTTTTTTTAATATTTTCATTGATTCTAGATCAGAAGAATTCTATTATTTTGGGATGAGCTAACTAGTTTTTTCTTTGGGAAAGGTAGAAATTATAATAGTTCATACTTTTATAAAATTGTGATTTCGAAACTTATGGAATGTTATACTTTAAATATGATAAAAACTGCAATTATTTTTGTATTAATCTAATATTTTCGCTTCGTTTATCGCTTTTCAAACCAAGGTAAAATATTTAATTTTATAGCTTTAATAAATTTCTCAAACATAATAAAATTTAAAGAATCAGTAAGGTTTTTGTAAGAAGAGAGGCCAAGAAGGTGATTAATCGTGGATGCTTAAATACCTTCACTGTCGACATGAACATGTGATTCAGGTATTATACTTAAATATATAATTAAATTATAATTAAAATGTATTTTGTTTAAATTAGGTTAAGACTAATAAAGGATTCTTCTTACAAACTCTCTTTTACTGATAATTTGAAAACTATTTCGATCTTGTTCTTTTGTGTGTGTGTGTGTGTGTGTGTGTGAGCATTGGATGGTTTTTTCAAGTAATAAATGTTAACTAATTAAACATACTTCTGTTTAATAAGTTATATTAGATAATTTCAAAAGATGCTATAAAATATAGAAAATAAAATATAGATCAAGAACAGCTTCAGATGTTGATTGATTTATCAGAGTCATAAAAAGTCGCAAACTAATACGGATATGAAATTCACAGATCCAATAAGTCAACTCTAAATAAAAGACATTCCTTTTGTACGCTTTTGTAAATGACTATGAAATATTTCTGAGACTGGTGTAAGTGATGTAATAGTAATAACAATGATTTATTACATTTTTTAGCTCTGCCGACTTATCAAAAAAAATCCCCAAATAAATGGGAACAATAATGCATTACATGCAAGACAAAGAATGTATTACTGCCTAAAGTGCCAGTATTAGGAAGGGTACTAGACACTAAATATTAAGATATTAATTTAAGGCTTTCAATTTTTATTAATAAGGCTTTCAATTTTTTCAATTAAGGCTTTTAATTAAAATCAAACAATGAAGTTCCTTATAATCAGAATGAAAATTGAGTTTGACGAGACTTTAGGAAAAATTGAACTCAAATAAGCTTAACCATAGATATAAAATGTTGCCTACTTCTCACTGTTGTCTAGTTTTGAGTGGCATTGCAAAATAAAATTTTGACAGAAGCCTCAGCCTCAACTACTGGATTGATTTCGCCGATTAATTTCTCCATTTTACAAGCATAACTAATCATTCAGAAGGCTCTATGTTTAACTTGAAAGTAATTTAAAATCATGGTTTCTATCATTGTGACAAGACATAATTAATCGAAGTTACGTAATACTATTGATTTGTTGGGCGAATAGCAGGCCATCGCAGACACATGTAATGCACTCATGTCTATAAATCAAGGATAGTTAAGAGTCACGCGGAAATCGAACTCTAAAATCCATATGTAACACGCAAAATGGCTAATCACATCTTCAAAAATCATATGAAAATTGCAGGAAGCTAAAAGATGATACCTGTAGCACGTCAAAATCACAAGACTGTAAGAGAGCGATGTATAAGGAATACAGGCAAGGAAGTAAAATTGTTCACAAGTGCTTTATAAGCCTTTCAGTGCAATAATCGCATAGTTTTGACACAAAGGGTGCATTTGGATTATTTTTTACGTGGTAGAATTATCGACCTTCTGGAATGTGGGCGTACCCAGCTGGAAGTATCCTAAGAACTTGGAATCGCCCAGAGTGTCACCTCCAGGTTTTAGCAACTATTCCAAGATGGTAATGTGAGAAGACGTTACAGCACAGGTAACCCCCGAATTATAACGCCGAATGAGGACCGGTATTTGGCAGTTACTGTCAAAAGAAACAGACTTAGCACAGCATCAGCCCTGTCTCGTCAGCTCTCTTCAACCACTGGTACGACAGTTTCAAGGCAGACCGTGTACAGACACTTAGCACAGATTGATCTATATGCTCATAGTCTTATCAGATGTGTTCCACATACTGCAACTCACTGTCGTTAGTCTGGAGTAAAGAGCATGCATTGTGGGCTTGTGTCATGCTTCCCGACGAGTCCAGGTTTAGCTTGCAGTCTGATTCTCGCCAAACTCTTATATGGAAAGTGCCAGCTACCCGTTACCATCAAGAGAATATCATTGAACAGAAACGTTACTTTAGTGCAAGATTGCTCGTATAGTGAGGAATAATTTTGGGTTGTAGAACTGACCTGCATGTGCAAATTGGAACCAAGACAGCCCAAATCTATTGGACGTTATTCTGGAATAACATGTATGTTTGTTTTTTTAACTATAGAATTCGGGTTTCTGGATGACAGCGCCTATCTTCACCTTGCAAACACTGTAAACGAATGTCTTCGATCAGAGGATATCATCCGTATGAACAGGTCAGCATTCTGAACGGATTTGAATCTAGTTGCAGTTCGCCAACCACCTCCTACATGTCTGCTGGAACTTCGGAGAGCATTGCTTGATGAGTGATGTAATATTCCCCAATATCAGATCGATAATTTGATACTGAGTATCCCTAAGCGTAGAACGGACTGTATTGCATCGTCTGGAAGACATACAATGAATAAACCATCATCTCACCTATGTAATATTGGTTTTTGTATTTTTTTTTCTTTTTGTAATTCGTTTCAATGAGCAAAAAATCGCAATTTTTATTAATGATAGCAAAAATATAACATTTTTTTTTCTCATTGCCTTTTGTTTAATAAATAGGCTTTACAAATAAGTCACATTTATTTGGCTTCTGAATCTTTCTTTTCCTGAACTTGCATTATACTTAATTTATGAACTTGAGTGTAATAGTATGAGGTTAACAGCATACTTTCGGGCAAACAAAAATTATAAGAATTTACGTAAAAAGATGCAAGCTCAATTTTAAGATTATTTTCTCTCTCTAAATAGATCCATGTATGTTTTCTCTGAAGAAAATATTTCCATTTAAAAATTAAAATTGCTTTTTAATTTGAATGGATGGTCAGCAATGCATATCTGTAACATACTTATGACAGCAAAAGGATGGAAGAAATTCGTATTCACAGAATATTTATTGCCAACTTCCTATCTATTGAAGTAGTATATTTACTTTTAATTTCACAGATGATATTGGGTAAACTTCCCTGTGTTGTTTTTATATGTACGAAATTTTGTCTTTTCAATTATCTATTTCTTTCAAAAATATCAATTAATTTAGAAAAATAATTTTAAAATGTCATATAGGAGTTTTTATTTCAGAATTTTGAAATCGAATTTAATATTTTGACCAATTTTTAAAGTACAATATATATTATTTTATTGTTATTTTCAAACTTATGAAGTAAGAAAAATTAAAATTTAATTATTTTTATTATGACGTCTCAAATAATTAAGAAAGATTTCAAACCCGACAATTGAAATAAAAACTAACGCATCATATTCTTGCAAATACCAATTAATGAGTAACAATATCTGCTCTGATATTCTAATTTATGATCATCATTATGTAATTAATGGAATGCGACGTAGAATCCGAAATAAGGGTTTATTTATTTCTTCAACCTTGGATGATTTTTAACATTTTATTACATAAATTAATTTTTTGTTTTAATCTCGATTTATGTGTAATGCTTGAGAATAAATTGAAATATATTCGGAAGGAAATATATTTCTTTATTTATGAAATTCTATTCTGAAGTATCTTGCAAAATTATTTGAAATGTCTAAGAAGATTTCTACTTTAATCAGGATATAATTTTTTCAGAGGTAAATTTTAATAAAAAATTATTTTAAGCCATACAGCAGTTAGCAGAATTCTGGCAGCATTTACCTTTTCTTGTTAGTGGAGGAAAGCAAGCGAACGTTAAGTCTACAACTTTCGATCACGCCATTTTCCTTTATTTGACGACATTTTTTTTCTAAATATACTTCCCATCATTTCCAGTTTGTAAAACACCTTATTTATCCTACTCCTTAAACAATAAATAGAAATTCGTCGGTTGGTAAGATACGTCAAGACATTCAAATGCAACCAGAACAGGTTACTTAACTTTAAAAATCGCACAGTTTTATTTTTTGAACATAAAGATTTTTCCTCGTGCATAAACAATTCACAAAAGAGAGAGAGAAATTCTACTTTTATCCTAGCATTAAAAATAAAAGTTATAATTTGAGCATTCATATTTCGTCTGTTAACTTTCACCACTTCGCGAAACCTATGGTGAACTCGCCCTGAATCATGTAGACGAGCTAAGACTTCCTACTCTCTCTATTCCAGCGCATCGTGCATGAACTTTAATGAGGGGAATTTCGAACTTGATTAGCCTGGAAATGTCTTCAGGCAATTGGAAAATCGGGGTCACTCGAGTTTTTGTTTTTTGTGTCGTAGGTTACCAGTCGAGGGACAAACAGACCTTTCCTTCTTTTTTCTTCTTTTTCTTTTCTACACATAACCTGGGGACAAATGCGCGTTTCTTTATCATTTTTTATTCGCAGCTGGACAGGTAACACTTTCTCTTCTTTGTTCTTCTGAATTCCAAATCACTTTGCTATAAGACAAAAACGATCATTTTCGTTTGTTTGTCTGGGTTGCTTTGTGACGTGCATAGAAGGATATTTTATTTATAAGGATAGTTTATTAAACTGATAGAAAACAGTCGATACAATTAGCGAACAGTTCCATTTTAATACCTAAAAAAAAATACGCTTCTTACCTCATTTCCATTTTCAATACAGCGCTTTCTGCAGGCTTTGTGGCCGAGAAGCAGCACATTTTTCACGTGACTTGCGCGTCCCGGGTTCGAGTCCTGGTTCCGACATGATTGCTCTATCTGTGAGGTATGTGAAAGAACCCTTCTGTAAAAAGGGATTGTGCAAGCGAATGTGTGTGTCATGTTCATATTAGCCGGGAGTCAAACTTCTGGCCTCGAGTATTCAGGGGTATTTTCTCTCAAAAGCTATTACCCCCACTCCATCCCTTTACATTGTAAAGCGGACACGATATCATTATGAATACAATTTTAAAAAATCCATTTTCTCAGAAATTTATTTTATAAATGTTATCTTTTATCATTCAGGAATAATAAATATAAATGAGGTGTGTTAAATTTTGCAAACATTCGGATAGGAAAAAAGCGTTAGCTTTAATTAACAATCCAGTGGCAAGTCTTCCCATGAGTTTGTCTATCATATGTTTTAAATAGTTCAAATTCTAATCTCCGGCAAGGATTTATCAAAAGTGATGACGAAAAAAAAAAAAAAACTTAATTCGCTTTTGACTTAGAAGATGAATAAAAAAATAATAATAAATTAAGCTTTTAAAATTAAATTTCAAAATTTTCGTAAGCTTGTATCAATTCGAAGTACCCATGAGATCAAATCATTTTCAACTTCCGAAAAATATCGTCATAAGGAAATTACGTTCATTTACTTACTGTAATGAAATATGGTCAGACTGTGATATATCTACAAACCTTATCAGACTTTATATCCTCATAAGCCTAATACTTCGAATTCACCTTAAAAACCGCAAATATCACAAATGATTTATTTTTCGCCAATTCCGCATACTTAACTGATATAACTTTCTTTACGTTTTATATCTGAGGTTATTGAGTGCAGGCACTGTTATTTCTTTATCCAGTGAAATATTTTTATTTGAATGAAATTAAGTAGAGTTATGTTAAGCAGAGCAGAAAATATTAAAATAAAGTATTCTTCGTGATTTTTTTTTTTTCTTGAATACTAGGATATATTTGTATATTTTATCTATTCACAATTTCTTATTTTTTACTATTTTTATAATTTACTAACTCGAAGCAAACTCTTTCGATTTCGCTTTTAATATGTCTTTATTTTAAAATGGAATCTCTCAATAATTTTTTCACTCTCTCACTTATATGCAAAGATCATGAAATTCTCCTAAGTTATGTTTTTTAAAAGAAAGTACAGAGTTTTATTGCCTTCTTACTTTGTTAATAATCACTC
Organism: Argiope trifasciata; assembly: GCA_026543055.1. Taxonomy (NCBI): domain Eukaryota; kingdom Metazoa; phylum Arthropoda; class Arachnida; order Araneae; family Araneidae; genus Argiope; species Argiope trifasciata. The sequence goes on from JAPMOQ010033694.1 coordinate 1,656,235, forward strand.
CATTTCATTTATTTTTTATTCAGTGCAACAGGCGACATCTATAGTGAGTTTGTGAAAAAATTATTACAACGTTACATATTAATAATGAATTATGAAATATGTTAGATATTGAAAGATAATAAATAATAAACATAGGGAATTCTTTTAAAGCATGCCTTTAATAGTGTATTAAAATACGAAAAATAATTGTTTATAAAACTTTTTTAAAAACTATATACAACTTTAAAAATGCATGTTTTAAAAAACTCCTTACATTTCCTATCAAAGGAATAAAACTCTTTCGCGATAAATATCGAATAAATAACTACTTTTAATGATTTTTCTCAAGAATACAATATCAAAATAAACATCTTCAACGCAAAAAAAAAGTTACAAACTCAACTTTTGAATTCAAAATATGGTGAGAGTAGATGCACGCGATTTAATTTATGAATCTAAGAAGAGTTGTTCCGAAGATTTTTTTTGGAAGAAATTCGCAAGCATGTTGATGTTGTTACTTATGGCCCTTGTCATAGACAAATCCGCTGACAATGTCAGCGACTTTAAGCTAAAAATTTGTTTACCGTGAGTCTTACAAATATATTGTCAATCTGAATTAAATTAACGAGTAAGCAAAATTTTGTGTGCTTTCTCTTTTTTTTTTGTTACTATTACTTAAGGTACTTTACAAGCCCCATGACGAATTGTCAACAACTGAAGTCAAGTATACAATAGCTTCTGAGGGTAAAGGCCGCAAAGCACCCGAGGGCAGAAGCCTGACTTCTAGCTCATATAAAGATGACACACACACACTTACTTGCACAACCCCTTCTTACAGATGGGTTATTTCACACACTTCACAGATAGAACACAGGGTAGAGAATAACCATGTCTAAACCAAGACTCGAATTCAGAAAGCCCATATCACGGTGAAGACGAGACATGCCTAGGCCAGAACACCAGCAATTTCTAACCATAACAGGGTTTATAAAATTAGAATGACTCTAATTAGATTTTGCTTTGTAAATGTTAATAATAAGCAAATAAGATGTGTTACGATCTCTATAGATAGTGGAATTCATGTTTTAGAATGGGGAAAGCTATGTGGTTCATAATTCGATGCAATTAAATATCTCTCAGTTTAATTCTAATGAATGTCAAAGCAAAGCGAAAATTCGTTAAAAAGCCATTCGTTAGTACAGTAAAAGCTCTTTATTCGCTGGGTATATGTTCCATAAGTATGCCGCGAATACAGAAACCGTGAATACGGAATGGTAATTTATATGGGATTATAGGGGATACGTTCCTAGGTGACAAAATAAAAAAAATAATAAATACATATTAAAAAATCAATTTAATTAAAGTTTTTGACATTTTGATTAATTATCTTAAGGCTTAGGCAATGGTTTGAAGAATTTTGTAATTTTCTCTTACTTGACAGTTTTTAACAGCTCCTTCAATTCAGACTGATACGCAGCAGCCTCATTAGCAATTTGCCTCTTAAAAATAAGACTTCATTCCATAGACGGATCAATGTTCATAAAGAAATCGCAAAGCTCATTTGCCATTCTTAAACCCTTACTAAGAGTTTTCAAATTAAATGTCACGTTTCCAGCGCTTGTTGAAGCCTCTTCTTCAATGAGCTGTGAATTTAACATTTCCTCCAAGTCGGTTTCAGTCAAATCTTCATCTTGCGATTCAAGCAATTCCTGAATGTCATTTGATTTTATCTGTTTGAGCTCATCTCGTCCTATTCCATTCGCGATTTCGGCTATGTTTGCAGTCAAAGTTTGAACTTGCACAGATTCTTCGTCGTTTTCCGCAGTCAGAGCAGACCACAGTTTTTTCCAGCAAGACTTCAATGTGTGTGACTTGTGTACTTATTAGATCCGCGAATAAAGAAATTTTTATCCGGGAATATAGGAATTGGGTCGCCTTTTTTTTAATCCGCGAATAGTGAAAACGCGAATAAAGGAAGCGTGAATAAGGAGCTTTTACTGAATATCATCATTTAAAAACGCTGATTTTTACTGGCCCTGGTGCATTTCTGTTCATCAAAATATGTTTGAAGAAATCACCTACTTTCAATGCAAAAGATTACTCTTCCAGATGCCTGAGGTAATCTACAGTGCGTTATATCAAACCATAAAAGAGAACATTTGTAACGATATTTATATCATAATAATTCAATTAGAACAATAAAATAAATGACATGACAATCAAACCTGACATTTGTTTTCGAAACAAAATTAAAATGTAAACATTTCTTCGTAAACTTATTTTTAAAACAAAATTTTCTTTTTCTTCATAAAAATGCGAATAACACAAGAATGACTGATGCAATAAAATAGGTGGGTTTTTTTAAAAAAAATATCTGAATATCAATTGATCTGAAATATCGAAAAACAATAAAAATTACATTTTATTATTTGTTTAGCAGTAAAAATTCAAGATCGAAGAAATATGCATATCAGATTACCCTGGTAAGGTTATTGTTATTGACAGGCTGTAAACAACATTACGTGTTGTTTTGTAATTTAAAAATAGAAATTTTTACTATGTTTTAAATTTTATAAAAATCAACTAAAATTAGAAGCATAATAAGATATTGAAATTAATATGAACTCTCCACAAAATGTAGACTTGTGCTGTTAAATTATGCTGCTAAAGTAAATAATTTATTACATTTTGAATCAAAATTTGATAATGACATTGTCTTGAAGTAGTTCCTTGAACTAAGTACTGGCGAAATTTTACTGTTTATGATACATTTGAACAAAATTTGCTTTAAATACCAATAGTCATATTCTAAATTTCTCTATATTTCAAGCACAAATCCCTCAGTAATTTCAAGTCAGTTGTTCTTTCTACCTTAAAAGGTTGAGAAATACACATTACATTCATTTTAAAGGTGATATCAATTGCAACCGATCTGATATATGCTCCCTTTCTATTAGTGAATGAACAACAATTGTGATTCTCAGTCCACCTTTCATTACTTGAGTTATCTTTGAAAGCATGATTATCTAAGACTGAAAATCATTGATTGAGAAATTAGTTCTGATTCAAAAGCTATATCAGATCGTAAATTTCGAAAGGAAGAAGAAGAAGAGAAAGAAATTTCGAAAGCATTATTTTAAAATATTTTCCGTTAAGCAATAATTTAGTGTTTATTTTCTTAGGTATGCATGAGAAACATATATTTGCGTGGCCGGGATAACCTGGTTGATAGGGCGTTGGATTCGCATCCCTTTGGTTGTGAGTTGTAACCCGTCGGCAGAGGGTTCCCCGAGTATGTGGTGGTTGTTGCACGTATAAATCTGTCCTGGCCACAAGGTTCTCCAAGTCGAGAAAATAACACTGAGGATACTGAATCAGAAGTGATCGCTCTCTGAATCTGGTGTAAATAACGATCTGTGAATGAGCAATTGAATTGTATGAATGAAATCCATCTCGTTAAAAAGGGTTGTAATGCATGAGTAATTGAGTCGTACTCTTGACCTCAGATGACGCTTCTCAAAAACAAGAGGCGCTCTTCTCGACTTAAAATCGCTGACGATTCGTCAGAGGGCCTGTCTATGACTAGGGCCTTAAGAAACAACAGCATATATTTGCAAAAACTAATACAAATTCTCTGTGTCCAATTAGTTGCAAGCTTAGATTGAAGTCCGGCTTTTGAGCAAGCATTTAAATTAGACTGCTGTAAATTTCTGTATATATCTAATGCCAAATATTTAATTTAAAATTGATTTCCAGATGTATTTAACTATAAACATTACTTTTGATACAATTCTAATAGATCATACGCAGGTGAATTTTTTTATTGGAGATGTAATGTTTTGATGTTCACAGAATTTTTGTGTTTATTCTAGAATAAGTCCAAGATTGCTTGAATAACACTGAGTTAGAAAGTAGGTGGAATTTACAATCATCTTTACAGTTTTCTCCGTGATGATCAGGTAGTCTAATTTTCCTCATCCATTAAAGGGGAAAAATTATAAATTACTCTGTAGTCACGAAATTACAAATAATTTTTTTTATTAAACGAAATTTTTTTATTAATGTGCTAATGAGAAACATGGTCGAAATCTGTGAAAATTTCTTATAGAAAAATCATTAAAAAAAAGCAAAAAGGAAAATTAGAAGAAAATCAAAATAAAATGAACAAAGGTTAAAGATTTGCTTTCCTTACAAATTTGTTTGCAATATGAGCTTAAATTAACGAGTAAACAAAATTTTGCGTCCTCTCTCTCTTTTTCCCTCTGTGATAATAAGGCGAATCGCACATTATACGTAAACATTTATTGTACTTAGATTTTCAAGACCTCACAGCTATCTTGCAAAGATTATTTAAATTGTCATCAATAGCAAGTTCAAGACTTGCTTTTTTTCTCTCTTTCCAGCCTGTAATTGTTCATCATTAGAGCAAAGTAGAATAATAACAATTGTCTGCCAGTCAAATGTAAAAAACAAAGCTGTGGTATTGCTATTTATCTACAGTATTACTAATAATTGGATCAAAATTGATCATCTTACACAATCGTTCATATTTGTTGACCAATTATTTCTATTGTCACAGGATGCTCGACAACACTATTGTGATACCTTCATTATACTTTATAACATTTAAAATATCGAATATCATCATGGAGATATATTTATAATTTTCTCCAAACTGGTATATCAATTAGAGTTAGTTAATAGTAAATAAGATTGATCTGAAATCCAATATATTACTTTGTCATGTTTTTGTTATTTCCAAAAATATAAATTATTTCTCAGACCTAGTATTCTAGGGATTTGTTTCATACTTTTTTTAATGTAAGGCCATTATGAATAAATACTTGTAAACAATCTGATATTTATTTCTGTTACAATTCTCATTACAATGTATAGATTAGATATTTTTAAGCTGTATATTCTCTGTAGATTTGAAGTTAATCAGTCTTGTTCAACTCAGTTTGCTTTCGTATAATTTATTCTTAATACTAAAGAGTGTTGCTGTTCCTTTATACCTATTGTACCTTTCACCATTGCTGTCTCTGATGGCAATGGATACCAAAATGGAAAGTTTTTCTTGTGAATACAACCATTAACCACAGATTAATTAATTTAATTCTATTTTGAAAAAAAAATGCCAACTTTGTTTTATAAAAATATTTATCCAATTTCACTGCAAGAAAGTGTTATAAGTACGCATTTTACCTCAAAGCATTTTTACACAATTAAGAAATGATATTAATGCCTGTGTACCATAGAAAAACTAATACTCTTATTTTGTACAATTACTCACTGAATTTTTCTTGTATTTATATGTACTGATTTTTCCCTTCCAAATCAAGAATTAGTTATAGAGTTTTAAATGTATATTGACAGGGTGACTTTGACCGTGTTTATAATACGATACTTAGTGATACTTTAGAAGTACGAAATTAATTATGCATTCAAAAATATTTTCGCAGAATATGAGAAAGATAGCATTTGTGGTACGCCATCTCTATTTGACTTTCAATTATATAGCCTATAGCAAATTTCCATTCCTAACCACCGTAAAGATGAAAATTAAATATATTTTGGAAGCCCGAAGTAAATTTTCTCTTTTCAATTCTCATTGGATTGGAAGTTTGCTCTTGAGCCAAAGATTAATTAAAATATTTCTGAATTGTAAGTATACTTTAATCTATAATCTGATATACGATTTTGCCCAATATAATTATTCTAAGCAATTTAATCTTTAAATTACTCTTAGTTTAAAATTCTTTGCTTACGAAATTACACTTCGACTATTAGATTACTTTACAAGACCAATCTTCAGTTACTTAAGCTCTATATCAATCTATCCGACCAAACATTGAAAAATATCCAATGTTCTTCTTTGATAACCACGGAATTCGCGTAACCCTTAATATCATTAAAAAGAAATGATATGATTATCATGATCTTTCTTCCTCACAGCAAGCATTGAATGCATCAGATAACTAGGAACACCATTGGACCATTTTTAAAGCTTATTGCAATCTACAATTAACATCTGGATGTTAACATCAAATAACAGTAATAATTTTGTTACCAAGAATAATGGGGCTAAATTGGTTCCATATAATGTCACAAAAGTTTTCAATGCTGTATGTTTTCATTCCTTTCAATAAGAATACTTTATTGATAATGAGTATCTGATTTTCTCTGTAACTGACAGGTCTATAATTAATTCAGATATTAACTATTTTCAGTCTGGATATATCACTTTCCTTTTCAGTTATATCCCCAGAAAATATGAGGCTTTTCTCTAAGGCTCAATGAAGAATAGGAATCAATAAAGATACAAATAAATAAAAATTAATAAACAGAAACTAAATTAAAAATAATCATAGACAGTTATGAAAAATATCCTTACAAATATTCAAATGATGTAATGCTCCAACAGCAATAAAAAAAAACTTACACACACACGGAAAAAGATTTTTAAAAAAATTCTTTCAAACTATATGGTAAATATTTTCCCCCTTCAATAAATAGTAGCATAATGAATATATTTTGAAAAGAAAAAAGCCTTTCAAAAAACTACAAACTCTTATAAATGTCTTATTTTTATGCATAAACACCTGAAATTTAAACAAAAATAACAATTATACCATTTAATGCGAATAACTTTCCTTTTCTCGCTTAGGTTTATTTTCATAATTACCTGAGGTCGAATATACAAAACTATGTTTATTTACGGCTAATGAAAGATAGTTTAAAGACAATCAAAATTATAAAAAATGGCATTCTGATCTTTTAAAATATGTAATAAATGCATAACTGAGTAGTAGAGTTAAAATCAGCATTCGAAACAGAACATACGGAGAGAATAAAATGTTAATTTTGAAAGTCGACCAAAGGTATAATTGTCTCCATTATTCTCCCCTCTACCCCATATGCTTTGGCCAACAATGCAGGAACATCCTGATTCTTGCAAATATTTTTAACGCCAAACCATTTTCTAATACTACACACGTACTATGGTAGGGACATCTATCGGTTTGAATTGTCACAAATATCCTTCTTCAAAAAGTTTATATGTGGTGGCATTTAAAAAGGTATTTTTCGTAGAAGATGATTCTTCAGAAGCTGAATTTTTAAAATTATATTTTAAATCAACAAAAATTCAAGACAAGCAGTAAAAAAACTGGGATTATCTCAGCGATTCTGGGAAGTCTGTTAATTTAATTTGTAAGATCAATTGTCAATCTAGTTATTTCCTTTCTTTCATGGGAAAATCATAATTCAAATTTTGTGCAGGGAGTTTAAGAAGGATCTTCAAAATTTTTGAAATTAATTTTTTCAATCTTTTATTACTTTCCCTGTTATACAAGATAACTCAAGTAGTGTTGAACAATACAAACAATGATATAGCTTTGGAAAACCAAAGGGTGTATGGACGTCCAGGTCGCAAATCTAAGGAGATGCCTTGAACAGAATATCAATGCATTTTAATTAGTTGTTAAAGTCAAATATAATGTGGGGGCCAAAAAATTGTCACTGTGCTCTGGAAGTAACAGCTCCTCACCACTGAACATATTATAAATATGAATAATAGTCACGATTCTCAGAAAAAAAGTAAAACTTTTTTTCTTGCCATTAACTGACCAAGTGGAAAAAAAACTATTTTCGTTTGGTTTATCTTGAGGATTTACGCACATCAAAACAGATTATTTTAACAGAAAATGACTGTTTTTATAGTGTCTGTTTGTTTAAAACCGCATTTGTCAGAATTAGCAGAGCCTTAAATTCATTCATGTGACCTATTTAATATTATTGTCACAAACTATTAAGTCTGTTTAACATCTTGTTACCTACTACAAGACTAATACAAACTACTAGCTACTACTACCTACTTTGCTATATTCAGTTTCATAAGAAATGAAAAAAAAATATCAAGCATTTCGACCTTAAAATTTTCATAAATTTAAGGCATTCTGAAAGCAGCATTCTAACGCATACGTATCAAAATTTTGGAACTATCATTCAAAAATTAGAAAAACTGTCTTCGTTATCAAAATGCTTTCGCCAGGTATTGAATCAAAAGTGTTGATAAGTTGAAAATACACGTACTGATAAATGCGATGATACAGTCGTTCAAAAGCATTTCTTACATAACAGTTCTTAGAAAGAACTGAAATTTAAAGAAACCTTCCTTTAGAAATCAATACAATTAATTTATTTGAAAAGGAAAGCAATTTTGATGTCTAATATCTATACTATGATGAACAATATCAATACAATTGAAATAAATCTTTCACAAAGGAAAATCTGAAATGAGCATAATTGTAGAGCTTGAAGCAAATGAAATTGATACGTGACTCAAAAAAAATATTCTGTATTATAATTTAAATTTTATTTCCATTTATAAAATTTTGATCTATTATTATTTTCAATGCTGATAATATTTGCAGAGGGAAGTTTATTCTTTTTTAGTGGCGCCATCTGATGTCTACATTAAAACTATTTAGGATAGGTAATAATATAATAGAATTACAATTATTCGAATAAAACAGGAATGGACCAATAAAGATATGAGAAAACGCAAAATGATTGTATTAATTAAGTAAGAAATTAAGTAAAAAGTAAGTCTGTAATGGAAAAACATCATCATCTCAAAAACTAAAAGACGATTGGAACCTCAAATTTGAAACATTATAGCATAATGATTGTTTCGGCGTGATTCCTTATCATTATTTTTTCTTTAAAATTTATTCTGAATTACGTAGCAGTTATAACATATATGGAAACAACGATTAAACAGCCGCTACTAGAATATATATTACAGCTAGTAAAATAATTTAAAAATTGTGTAATAAAATATAATTAAAAATATTTTATGTTAAATTCTCAAAATTAAATAATAATAATATGAAATTAAAATTAATAAGGTAAAGTAAAAAGACTCATGATATACTTCTCAATTACCGAGGAAATAAACATAAACATTTGGTATGATTTGTAATTAAAAGTCAAATAAAAATTTTGAAAGATAATTTCTTAGCAAGCACATGACACTAAAGAAGTAATTATATTTCAAATATAATAGCTTTACTTCCAACCATCTGCTTTGCAGAGCAATTTGAGGCTTTTTTTCCATTTTTTTTTTCCTCTGAATTACTTGTTTCCTTACAACCTCAAACAATTCACAGTGAGATTTGCAGTTAACTTTAAGAAAGGCTAAAAATAGCAATAAACTTTGGAATTTCATAAAAGATTCCCTTATTAAATGCCGTTTCAAAAAATTTATTCACATATTCTTTCATTTTCTTTTGTCTATATAGGAAAAACAAGAGACAATGAGTGGACTTTTATGTAAAATCAATGAATAAATATGCAGTGGGGAAAAAGGATATGTATTGAATTTCGGAGTATCAAACTGAACTGAAATTATAATACGAATGATTTCGAATCAGAGAAAAGAATATATTTTATTATTTCATTTGTTTTAAAGTTTTTTTAAGTTATTTTCTTGGTGGTATTTTCTTTTGCTATTAATAAATTGCATGAATATATCATTTGTGCTTATTTTTTAATGTAAGTAATTTTTATTTCTGTATAAGTAGTGCATGATACATTTACGACATATGTATATAAGTTTTACCTTTAATTCTACTGTGATATTAACATTAAATTTATTTAACGTTTCCTTAAAAATAGTCTACGTTCGTCAGAGTAATTGGGGATACTTATTATACTTTATCGTGAATGGTCGCCAAGGGTTATTGCCAAATAGTAAACAAAGGGAGCGATAGCTCACCGCCGTCTTTTACCCATTCACTTCTTCCTTGTATGAATGTACTGAGTGTTATGATCTGTTGATCTGTTAGGTGTGAAGAGGTTCTTTCACATCCGCTTTGGCAAATATATCCTAATTTCTTTAAAACCTTCGATGTATAGCGGTTTTGTGCTTTCGCTTTGACATTAAGTTCCATTTAGTAATGGTATTAATAGAAAAATATATAAATGAAAATAAATAATAAAAGTTTAGTTATAAGCTAATTAGTAAATTAATTACTCATATAATTAAACGTTTTTTTAAATAAAATATTCCCTACAGTAATTACTTTGTTCAAATACGTATTTTTTAATAATACCAATAATTTTTTTCACTATATTTTAAATATTTAGGGTCATTAATTTAATTTGCATTATATTCTTTAAATTGTATTAAATAATTATTCCACGTATTATCTTCAAACTTTTTTTAGCAATTAATATTTTCACTTTCTTTTTAATTCAAATTTCAGTATAAAACTGTCGTCAATGTTGACAAAAGAACTGAAATTTTTTAAAATTTAAAAAAATTAAAAATTATTATAAGAAAAAAGTTCTTTAAAAATGACAAAGAAAAAATGCAAAACTATAGAAAAGTGCTTATCCCTTTTCCAGTTAAGTCTATGTAATATTTAGACTTCCTTTGTTCGTTATAATGATATTTTTGTGTCTTTCTTTCAGAATGTGTGCTGAAATACTCAGATAAAAGAAAAGGCAGGCGCATAAAATTTTATAGATTCAGGAGTAATAAGTTCTTTTCATAATTTAATTATGTATTTTCAAGTAAAAAAAAATCCTGGATAAATATTTTTTATAAAAAATCTTTTATCAATACCATTAACATTTTCAGCATAATGCTAAAGTTTTTATACCAATAAAAAGAAATATTAAATACAGTAAAAGCTCCTTATTCGCGCTTCCTTTATTTGCGTTTTCACTATTCGCGGATTAAAAAAATGCGACCCAATTCCTATATTCGCGGATCTAACAAGTACGTACATAATAATAAAAGGATTCCAATAGGTATCCAACCCAATATCCTTTGTAAATGCCGTCCAATGGACTAATAAAAAAAGTAAAATAGATCTTATTACAACTTTGTCTAAAGTATGTTGTTCAATGCAAACTGCAAACATAGCCGAAATCACGAATGGAATAGATCGAAATGGGTTCGAACAGATAAAATCAAGTGACATTCAGGAATTGCTTGAATCTTAAGATGAAGATCTGACTGAAACCGACTTGGAGGAAATGTTAAATTCACAGCCCTTTGAAGAAGAGGCTTCAACAAGCACTGGAAACGTGACATTTGATTTGAAAAATCTTAATGAAGGTTTAAGAATGTCAAATGAGCTTTGTGATTTCTTTATGAACATTGATCCGTATATGGAACGAAGTCTTATTTTTAAGAGGCCAAATGCTAATGCGACTGCTGCATATCAGTCTGAATTGAAGGAGCTTTTGAAAACTGTCAAGCAAGTGAAAATTACAAAATTCTTCAAACAATTGCCTAAGCCTTAAGATTATTAATCAAAATGTTCAAAAACTTCAATTAAATTGACTTTTTTAAATATTTGTTTTTTATTTTATTTTGTCACCTAGGAACGTATCTCCTATAATCCCGTATAAATTACCATTCCGTATTCACGGTTTTTGTATTCGCGGCATATTTATGGAACATATACCTCGCGAATAAAGAGCTTTTACTGTACCGCCTTTTTACAGGATTATCTACAAATAGTAGTTTGATTAAAGCTATCGATACATTTTTTTTTTACCAGAAATTTGAGAATACAATATTTATAATTTTTGTTTACTCAAGATAGATTAAATTAAGCTTTCTTTTTATCAAATTTACTAATTGGGAAATATTGTGAGATACTGTTATGCAAATATTATTATCAAGAACAAACTTTTTTTTAATCCATGGATTTGAGCCGTTCCGTTCTATGGTATTGCAAAAGTTCCGTAAATCTCCCATAACAAACTTCGTATAACTTTAAAAAGTATGGATATTTTCAGGGTTTTTCACTTGAATTATCTTCTTTACTGTCTTTTAATCAATAAATAAAAACGTCCTCTTGCAAAAAATTTTAATAGATCCGCTTTTAAACGATGCAGTTCCTTTGCAAGTAATTTCGTGTAAGACTGAGGAGCAAAAGTAAGTTGGAATAAAGAAAAGCAAACCTTTAAGTTTTAAATTTAAAAAAAATCATCTATTGAAATTAAAGGAGCTTTTTTACAATTTTTAAAGTTTTTAAAAAGATGTAATGAGATTTCTGATTGAAAGAGCTCATTGAAACAAAATCTGAAGCTAACAGACTGAGCAACAATAGTATATTCTTCTAAAAAGTTTCTGAAAATTAATTAAATTGATGCCACGATAAGATGAGAAGTGTAGCGAAACAAGTTGAATAATAAGGCTAATTACTTTACTTATTTCATCATTGTTTGGTTAATTTATTTTCGTTAATGTTTAGCATATTCTTTAAAATGTAACAGAAAGGAAAAAATTTTCCGAATTTTATGAGATTTTTTAGCGTTGCATCGGTAGTTTTTTCAAATACTTTTTAAACTTATTTTTCAAAATATTTTTAATAATATTATATAAGTATTGGATCTCAATTCATAAGAAATACAAAGTGCCTGGATGTGTTTGATTAGCACTATTGATTCACAAGCTATTTCAATTTGAAATTTTCTTCTAGAGAAACTTTTCAGGAATTCCAAATCAGTAATAGTGAAGGAGAGATAACTTTTATAATGAGTAAAATAAATTCTTCTGATAAGAGGAAGGAGAAGGATTAGAGGCACAATTGTTAATTTCTGAAGTGAAGAAAATTATCTTGCTCTTTATGATATTTGTAAAACATTAATTCAAAAATGAAATTCGAATAAACCTTTCTGCTTTATTTCTTTTCTCAAAAAAATAATGAAAGCCTCTTAATGTGATCTCGATTAATGTTAACATTCACTTTCTATATAAAAATCTTCTGGCTCTAAAATGAGGTACTAGAATGAAGACAAAAACATTCATTTAATGTGATTACAAATTCGCTTAATGTTATCAGTTTTAAAATAAAGAATAGAAAGGTCTGTCATAAGTAACAAGAGTTTGACATTCATATGGAATTCTTTGTCCTTCTTCTAAGAAAACATCTGCAGGTGGAGTCATTTTCCCCCTTGTGATGGGAATCACTTTCTTTTATCTGTGCAAAAGCGATTTGGACTGTAGAATTGAAGATTTAACAGGTATACACTTTATATATAACTGATTTTTCCCGCTGCTGAATTATGAAAGAAAAATGGATTGAAAATATTTTAAAAAAATTATGAGTGTTAAAAGACAAAAATGAAAGACTTAACAAGTATGAAAGCTACCTAAATATGGTATGGTGCAGTTAAATATTTTAAAATCTCTTAAGATTTTGAAAAATCATGAATTTTTTTTTTCGTGAGCAAGACCAAACGTTAATGATTTCGACGAATACAAATATATTGAAGAACGCCCTTTCATAAAAAAAAAATGGGTCATGCATTTGATATTTTGAACATCGGTTAATAAGTTTTAAAAATCATTACAAGCGCGAATATTATACGAGTGAATTATTAAGGAATAAATGTTAAAAAGTAAATATAAATTTTTTATTGTTATTTTTGAAATTAATTATCGATATTCCTGTAGCGTTATTCCGCCCCCCCCCCTTCTTTAAATTTGATTAAAAAAAATATTGTTGATTTTATCCAATACATTTATTGTTACCAATCAATTAATTTATTAAAAATTTAAGTCCCGACGTGATACATAGTGCATAATGAGAAAATTCTTAAAAAAATAAGTACTTAAGCACATCACCCCCAAAAATTAAGCCCCTTTTTACATTCATGCATACTCGAGTGCGTTTATTTTCTAAGCATACGATTTTATTAAAATTTGTTTAATTAATAAAATTTTTGAAATTAATTTAAAATGTGTATTTTTGAAATTTAAAGTTATTTCAGCATAATTGCAGAAGCGTCTATTATAAAACATATTTTTGATTATAGTTTTAGACTACCAAAAACTTAAAACACAGTTTAATCAATCAGTTCATTTTTTTACTCTATTATAAGATTAACAATCATTGAACAATGATCTATTATTTGGACCTGGAATTTACAAGAAAAACACAATTCAAATACAGCAATGAAATAACATAAAAACAGGAAAATATAAAATATACATATGTATTCTTTTCATAACAATATAGTTTAGTAAAAAGAAGTTAACATAATACTCAGGTCATAGATAAAATTAATAAAAGAAGTAAGAGTACTAAAGATAATAGTAATTCCTAACATTGATCACTTATAATAGAAACTACTTCCAATCCATAAGTCCGCAATGTTTCAATTGCTTGCCGTACCATTTTGTCCAAAGGAAAGTACTCAGAAGAGGAAGTGAAAAAATAACCTAATACTAAAATTTAAATTAATTTATTTTTTATTGGAAGTAATATTTATGATTTGTCACATAGTTTGGCTTAATATTATTCTTAAAAAAATGTATTATTTAAATTAGAGTAAGGTACTTATGTGCATTTTCGGAAAAAATTTACTAAATAATCTTAAATTTTTATTAGACGTGCTTCCAGTTTTTCACACATTTCACCAGTTTTTCACGTACCATAAAAACAAGGGCTTGAGTTGCATATAGTGGTTTTTACTGAAAACCATTCCTTAGGCTTGTAAAACCATCTACTGCATCTACATCTGATGCATATGTCAATCCTTGTTTAACTGTCATTTCATCCATCAAAAGAATGCGCAATTTTTCTGCTTCTCTCAGATGGTTAGATTTCTTTTTTATACAATTTACTAAATTAGGACAAAAACCTGAAGTTATTGCATCATTATAAGTATATCTGAAATAATTTACATAATATTAATGAAAGAAAGTATTACTTATCTGAGCAATGATACTACAACATTATTAACTCTACATTAATTATGAATAATGAAATTTTAATCAATGAAATGTGCTCACATATTTTTAAAATATGGAAAACTCATGAGGATTTATTTAACTAAATTCAAATACATAATAGTTTTAGATATAATAATCTTATTCAAAACGTCATATAATAATTTCCATTAAATTTAACCAAAATTATCAATAGGATTTTACAATTTAAGATTAATAGTAATTTTTTACAATTTTAAATAATGTCCATTAGAAAGTTACTGCAATTTACTGCAACCATAAAAATTAATTACCATATAAATTTCTAATATTTTTAAAAAAGTATTTACCTGTACAAAGTTGCTTTGCTTGGAAAGGCAAAATATTTCCTAAGAATTTTGTAGGCGCTTGGGCTTTGGAGATATATTTGAAGAGGAAATGCTTTTTCTCTTGCTGACCAACGTCTGCCTTTGCCAGCTCTACTCTGCATTCGTAGTTGAGATGTTACAAACTCGTACAAATGTGGTTTGTTGGATAATTTTGCTTTCAACTGAGCCAAGAAACGAGAAGAGGAACGTTCTTCATACTGTCTGTTTTTTAGTTTTGAAACATTTGATAGCAAACTTTTAATTTTTCTTGTTTTGGGAGTGACTTGCAGATACTCAGGTGTAAAATGATATAACTGTTGGAGATACCAGATTTGTTGAACATGGATGTGTAGGGTCAGTAAATGTAGAAGTTTG
>JAPMOQ010033694.1:1671796-1784242 GCA_026543055.1 Argiope trifasciata
TATATATATATATATTTGCTATTGGGTTTTATAATTATACTTTTCTTTATTCAAAAGCATTTTATGCTGCGTGTGTGTGTTAAAAAAATAAACACAGAAAAACAGATAATTCTTGTAGATACTTGTTATATAGTAGTACAATTTCATCAAATTTCGGATTGAAACTATTTTTATTTTTCATAAATGCCCTATTTAAAACAAAACAATTCTTTTTCTCAAAATTGCATTTTACTAACAATATTAAAGTATACGTCAAACTAGAATGGGATGACCTGGCTATTGAATCAAACTAGAATGGAATTACCTAAATCTCAGATCTATAACATAATATAGCATCATTTTTGTAACTTCCTATAACATAACTTTATTAAACAAATCGCTATTCACTCATAAGATTCATTCCCGACCTTTAATTTCCTCAAAATTTAAGCTATCAATATTATAAATTGGCTTTACAAACTACAATTTTACTTAAAATATTAGCAGCCGGCAATACATGTTAGAAAATTAGACTGAGATTGTATTATTACTGCTTAGTTTGTTTGCTTCAATTTGAATGCATTTATTGTTATTATTATTTGGATCCTTTAATTAGAAAGTCGTAACTAATGCCTTCAAAATCTTATTAAAGTTCCTCTAACTCTGCAGGACAATTTTTTACTATATTAAATTTTGAAATTATATAGTTTTTTCTCATCTGTTTATAGATAGTATTTTTGCCAATTGTAACTTATTTCTTTATATCAGCTCTATATAGAATTATTTTGAAACCAGCTGAACTGCATCAGTTTCCACTCCTATTTATATTTTATATTGAATTTTGAATAAAACGACACTTTATTAAACAACAATAAATATAATTATTTTTTGAAATTATACAAGATTTATTTTTGGAGATTTCCTGAATTTCTACACATCCCAGAATGGAAATTATTCTGGTCCAAATATAAAAAAATTTATGCTAGTTAATAATGATTATTACATAACGAGATCCAGTACCGAGTGTTAAGGGAGACAGGCTGACACATATCTTCCTTTGACCAGTTAGGTTAGGCAGTATACTTATTTGAGGAATGTATTTACTTCTCAATAGATCAGTTTCATACTCGGAATTTTTTATTATCACACTGGAGTAGAGTTAGTGACTATTCAGCAAAGAAGACCTGGGCAGAAGATAATGAAGGATAATTATGGTCTATAAAATATTCTCTCTCAAATTTATGTTGGCTTTGAGGTGCCTGGACTGACTTGTGTTAAAATTTCTTTCTTCTCTATATCCTTACCCATTGCGTCTAATTTCTCCTAATAATCAGATTAACTTTCTCCAATTTTAAATGGTGTTGTATTATTTTTCTATTAAAAATCCAATAATATTTGTCTCGCATTTTTAAAACCAAACAGTTTTAATATACTGTAAGTAGTGAAATTTAATGTGCTTAATAAAATTTAAATCTGATGTAGTTAAATAAAAATAAGAGATTTAATGCAGTTTAAAAGAAACATTTTTAGCAGTATACTGCATTTCATCTATTGCAGAGCCAAAAATGATTTTATGAATCTAAACATAATAATAAATCACAAAAGTTATTTAAAAGTTCTACTTAAGACTGAAAAAACAACAACAAGGAATTAAATTTCATTTGAATGACTTGTTTCAATTCAACCCTAATGGCTCCATTAGAATCAATTTTAAATGTATATTTTATAATGAAAAATTTTTTTGCTGTGTAAATGATTTTGTTCTAAAATCTACCAAATTTTTGTTATAATTTATTTGAATTGAAATTCATCATCATTTAACATCTATGTACTTAGTTTTACTATTTTCATCATTATTTTTGTAAAGATGAATTACTGTTTGATTGCGGAGTGATGTCCAAAAAATTTTGAAAGGAATTTAATTACATTATTTTTAAATTCCTGAATATCAAATGACTTTTTCTTCTTCTTTTTTTCAATTAAAGCTCTTAATTCAGTTTCGACTGAACTCAAACCTATGCATTTTTTGTATGTGAGACTTTCAAAAAGTTGGTATAATTTCGGAAAAAAAAACGAAATAAATACACTTGCATGTAGAGTTTCTCATGCAATTCATCCATGGCTAGAATCTTCAAATATAATATTTCAAATGTTCACCCATAATATTTCAAATATGAGACAAATTTATCTTACCTGTGTTATATATTTATATAAAAATCAGACATATAAAATAAATTTGTTTAATTAAACAAACTTATAAATTTAATTTATTTGAACATTGTTATTTTGTTTTGAATATATTTAAACTATGTATATCATGTTTTGATGTATTAAAAATTTAATTTAGTATATTAGTGATAACAGTCGAAGTATGATTAGTATGGCAGTGTTTATAACAGATCTAGAATCCATAATGGAACTATTCGCATTATAACAAAAACATGCAATTAAAGTTATATACAGTACTTGTCTAATATATATCTATATTTCATTTTGTTTTGCTTTATTTTACAAGACACAGTCTTTTTCAAAAGGTAATTTAACCTGCCATAAAATTCTTTACCTCACAAAAACATTTGTGTAATGTTATTCATTCGCTTTTTTAAAACCTTGTTTGAATAGTTTTCTGCAGATATCATACAAAATTCTTCCTTTTAAGCTCTTATTTCTTTAAAACATAAGAAGTATTTTTTGTTGCTTGTTGTTTTATCATTGTAATTTTTGATTAATTTACTAGATGGAAATAATGTTTACAGGATATTAGGTGCATAAAATTGATGCTTTCTTAGAGCCATAAATAATAAACAGATTCACAGCATTCCATAAAATTATAAAGTGATGTAAACGTTTGCCATATAATAAATTATAATCATCTTGCCCTCTTTCAAATTTTTAATTCTATAAAATTGCTTTACATTTATAAGAAAAAAAATTATACCAAACACTCAGGGCTAAATAATATACATGTTACAGTTATACTAAATACATTTATCATTCATATCATGGTAACAATACTGAAATATAAAATTTTTCTAGAACCTACTTTATCATCTTATCTTGGTGAATTTTGATTGCATTATTGTATCTTTTAATTTTTAAATTCCTGACTTGTAACTAATTAAACAATAGTCTGAATTGTCTCTTTTTCATCGGATAACAAAATGCTATAAACATATATTAACATGATAAAATTTTCTTTAAAACAAACACAAAAATAATTCTTTGATTTCTTGAAACCATTCTTAATTGCAAAAGTAGTAAATTGTTTATTCCAGAAGTATAGAGCCTTTAATTTTAAGATCTTTACTTTCTTAATACTAATACCTTCAGTGGGCTTTATGTAGACATCATATCCTAAATCTCCATTTAGGAAAGCAGATGGAATATCCTCCGGTCTTATACACAACATTTAATAAAGCAAGAAATATTAACATTATTTTCAATTGATAATCTATTAACTGGCCCATAAATTTTGGGTTAAAACTCCTAACAACTAGATGTGCTTTCTTCATTTTATCTTCTAAATACCCATTTTGTGTTGGTCATTATTTGATGGGAAGGATTGACTTTTCTATCTTTTCTAATGAGTTAAATTATCATCTTGAAGCTTCTGTCCTCTTAGAATTCTACGCAGCTTTATTGAAAATAAATAGATGATTAGTTTTTACTATAAAACTATAAGTTGCACAGAATTAAATTTGATAAATTTTTTCTGGGATCTTTATTGCTCTCTTTAAGTCTCCCGAGCTTTTTGTTACATTACTCATCAGTGGAGTCACAAACTTCATCAACTAAATTCTGAGAAAAGTCAATGCCTTCCTTTCCATCATTCACAATTCTGCTTTCTGTCTTTTCAACACTAGTGAAATCCTCTTCAAAAATTTCTTCATTACTAGGATCTTCGCAAATTTTCTCTTTCGTCATATCCTCCAAAAAGTTTTGGATGGTCATTTTTAGCAGTTTTTGTGACTTGTAAACTTATTATTTTATTGCTTGGTTTGAATAGTACATTTCTTGAAATTTTAACTTTTCTTTGAGATGGAAAATATATTTTGTATCCTTTAGTATTCTCTTCACAACTGCCAAATATACTATTTTCATTTTTTGCATCCTATTTCCATCTGCCCGACTTTGGAACTAATGCCCAGGTATCAGATCCAATTATTTGAAATTCCTTGATGTGTGCTTATTGTACCCCGATTGTTTTTATTATGTTTGATGTACCACAATTCATATGGTGATTTTCCTTTTAATGGAACTTGTTGCACTTCTGTTCAAAATAAATATCGTAGTATTTCCAGCTTCAACCCATAATTCTTTCCTAGTATTCTTGTTCTAAAAAGGCTTTTTTCTAATTCCATCTATGTTTTATTTTCTTTTCAGTTTTCTCTTTTGTTGAGGAATATATGTGTAAGATTTTTTTGTCTAATTTTTCTTTTAAATAGTTTACAGCGTTTCTTTGACTTTTGTAAAATCTTGATGAATTCTCAAAATTTTAATTTTGTTGCTCATAGCATTTACCATTTGCTTCAAAAACTCTTTTATCTTAAATTCTGCTTCAGATTTTTTTTAAATGGCCTTATAATTACTGTAATCATCTTTTCTTAGTAGAAAATACCTTGCTCGTCCAATCAGCAGTTCATCCATAAGACTACAAATATTATCGTGAATTATTTCTCCAGAATATTTGGCAGTATTTTTACTTCATTAAAATGGTAAACTATGTTGTGCGTTTTCAAATGTCATAAGCTGACTTGTCTTAGAATCTAAATACCAATAGTCTTTTCTTTTTTTTTTTTTTTGGTCATACAGCCAGACAACACTGGAGAAATCTATGTCTGGTTTCTTTCCTTTTATTTTATTTATATGAATTGTTTACTGCCAGTAATTGTCTTCGATGACAATCGTTGGCTTTATCATTTGGTTTCCTACTCTTATAGCATGGCTTTAAATCAAAATCCTTTTTCAAATAGCAATTCTTAGTTAAGCGTCCATTTCTATGATAGATATAACTGCTTCCATGTGTGAGCATTCACTAAAAGAATTGTGACATCTATTTGCGAATGGAAATAGAACTTTTAGAAAATTAATCATTGTTTAAACTCTGTGTTTCTATGAATATTTATGTGAAAATTCATGAAGGTGAATGATGTCATGATGAGGAAAATGTCATATTTTTATGCATAATGAAAGATTAAATCATATAAATTTTTTTCATTATTATATTGCTTTCCATACTTTTTGTTTTTACGTTATTGCATTTCTTGTGATTCATGTTTAATGTCATTATGTAACCTTTTACTACTTCTTGTAATAAAGAAACAGAAACCTCAGTTTTTTTGTTTTTGTTGCGAGTTTATTTTTGATCTGGTGTTGAATTTTTAGGAAATTGATATAGCACCAAATTTCCGAAATTATTAATTAGTGATATATTTTACCGGATGTTAATAAATATTTTATACAAATAATTTAATTCCTTAACAGCAGCTCATGTGAAAGAATATACACTGGGGCGGATTTTGACACTATGAGACCATAGGTGCTGAAATATTTTGAGATCCTTCCTGAAAAAATTATACTGACAAAAAGTGACAGTAACTGAACTTATTTGAGCATTTAATTTTATCTTCATGCAGTTTTCTAGTTTATAATTTGAAGGCAATTCCTATATGTTATTTATAGGAACATCTAAAACTCTTATTTCTTCTCAGTTATACAGAGAATATATTTTTTATTGACATGGTATGTATATGCATGTAAAAATGATTTTATGAGCATTTGATTCGAAGCAAGAATCGTGGAGCTCCATTGGGATTTTTGTTCTTTGTAAGTTCAAGAAAACAGTCCAATTTTTATATACTATCAATATCCTTTGTTGAAGCCATGATCAGTGCAGTGTATAGTTAAAAATAGATAGGCAAAAAATAGGTAAGAAAGACAGAGAAAATATTTTGAACTTATAAACTTATACTGTCTTAGGAAAAAATTTACCCGCGTAGCGTTTTGAGAATCAACGTATTGAGTGAAAAAATTACAATCAGCACAGAAGTTAAAAATACAGGAAAAAGTTTTTAGAGAATAAATTAGTAGCAAATTGTAATACACACACATAGATATTTTCGTACATTCGCTGTGGATTGATCGGGTTTCTTTGTCTTGGATACATATGTATGATTAAATAGATTAAAAAAAAGATAAAATATTTTGTTTCCTTCATTTTTATTTTAACTCTAAACATTTTAATTAAATAATGTAAAAGAGTGAAGTACCAGATATTTCGTTTGAACTGTTAATTCAAATGGACACAACAGTGTTCAAGCATTCAAATTTTATAATAAATGGAAACAAAATTAATACATATATACTAATTAATATCTATATATTGGGTTGTTCGGAAAGTCATTTCGTATTTTTTTGTCAAAATGAAAAGAAATTTTCGTTTAATGAATAAATTATTTATTAAATTATAAAATTGCCATTCTGGTCTAATACCTTTTGCCATATTTTTGGTAGTAACATGATTACACGCTCATAAAAGTTTTGGTCTTTGCTGTAAAAAAAAACTGATCGAGGTGGTTTTTGGCCTCCTCATTTCAAGGAAAAATTTTGCAAATCAGTTCTGGTACTGATGTACTGTTAACACATCTTCTCCACACATATTGGCTAATTTATTTCTGGCTTGAACAGCATTTTTACCTTTTATAGCAAAAAAGAAAAAAATGACGAAAATGCTGTTTATTGCTCTCCATATTTAAAAGGGCACCATCCAAAAACTACTGCGAAGAATCAGCTGCACTTTTTCACACTCAAGCCTTGCTATATCAGCTCTTAAAACATAAAATGATTTTGCGGTTTAAGTATGAAATTGGGTGCGAAAAATGCAATTAAATCCTTTGTCAGGAAAAAACGAAATTACTTTCCGAACAACCTAATAAAATTAATAGATACATCATTTTTTCTTGAATTAAGATTTAAAAAAGGAAGCTTCTTCAATTTAACTAGTGGAAATTGAAGTGTACAAGAGCAGTCTTTTCGCAACTTTCTCGCTCTCTATTAAATGCATCATCTCCTTTCCCGCTAAAATCTTGAAAAACGGACAATACCTTCAACGTCCCAAATTATCTGATTTTTATTTCCAGACACCCGTACATTAGTTTAGTGCTTCATAGTACGGTGAAGAAAACCGAAATAGCAATGCGAAAGTTTTTTTTCCCCAACCAAATTCAATTTTAATATCAGGATCAATTATTGTTTCATTGGCCTATGCGTTGTGTTTTTAAATTATCATGTTTACACATATACGAAAGTACTGACACGCAAATGATCAACTCTGTTGAATTTAATTTAAAATTCGACAAGTATCTAACTTTAGATCCTAAATTATTATACCGATTTTATTCGTATATCTATTTACTGTCTATCATGCTCACTTATACTCGAAATGCCAAACAGACAGTCTTCATTGTCAACAGATTTCATTCACAATTTAATAGAAATCTACAATTTTGTTGTAAAGACCACACACAGTCAAATTTCAATTTGTTTAGTTAAAGACACTTTTGAGCTCTTGCGGTCACAGATGTATAGACAGGCATAGATCCCAAACTGTACTTTATGGACACTGTGAAGTCTGAAATATTGAGCTTTGTCAAAATCTTAAGTTGAATTTTTGGTGATTACAACAATTTCTCCTTGCATACTTCGTAATACTAGTAAATAAAAATGGGCTTGAATTCATAAATCACTGAATTTTTCTATGAATGATAAAAAAAAATATTATAAACAGAGGATTATTAGGGGAAAACTTTATATTCTTTCTGAACTTCGAAATAGACCACGGTGGCCAATTGGCAAGATCTCGGGTTTCGGTTCGAGATCACGAGCCGTCGTGTAAGCAGGTCTGGTGCGAGTCAAATCAGTTGCTGCCAAGCGTCCTCCTTCTGCTGAGGTGTGAAAGTATTGAGAGAGAATACCAGGTCAGTTGTCTTCCTCGTCATCTGACCGGGGCTCAACACTACGAGGTATATTCCATAATAGCTAAAATTAGAGACATACATAATACATTATGGCCTAAGGCATTTATTATAAATAGCGTGAGTAAATTATGTGATTATTAAAATTTGAAGCTTATAAATATTTTGATGAAGATGCTATTAAAAGACAAGTTACATTAAATATTTATATAATTTGAAAATTTTTACGAGCATTAAGACCGGCTAACTGGCTGGTTGCTAAACATGGTTAGTTTTTAATAAGAATTCAAAGGTATACATTTCTTACACAAGCTCACGTACATGCCCAAATTAGAAACATAGATACTGATAACAAGTTCTTGAATTTTCCCCTCTCTCACAAAAACTTGAATTTTTACTATCTGAGATAAGTATGAAGGTGATAGTACGAGCAAGAGGGTACTGAAAAGAAAGTTTCATGCAGGAGTGCCTTGTTTTGATTCTCATTATTTTTCTTCCTTGAATGACATTCCCTATCATAAAAATATTTTGACAAGCATGTAACCCGAAATTACGGTTTCCTTAGCATGAAGCAAAACTGCAATGCAATCTTCCTATCCCATTTTATTTTACTTTAATCCCCCCCCCCTTTTTTTTTAAAGATCTTAGGTTATCGGCTGACACGCGGGAAGAAAATTAAATGACTAATAAAAGGAAAGTAACAATCTTCACTCAAAGCCTAAACAATTGGTTAAGGATTAAATTGTATGGCACCGAAAATATCTGGAAAAACGAAGTGAAGTACTTGGTTTTCTAGATAAGCAGGTAAATTTCATATGCCATGTTCAAACTTTTAGGGAGATATACAACAAGGTTTTCGATGTAAAGAGTGGTTATAATTAAAGTAGAAGTGTTTGAAGGACTGTAAAAGAAAAACTACTTAGAATATGTTGAAGAAATTTGTTATATGTTATATTTACAACATTAGGAAACGAATAACACAATAATAATAAAAATTAGTTTAACATTTGCCATAGGTGGCGCTTTTTAATGGCAATGTTTTATTCATCGTAATTATAATATTTTTCTTTGTTAAAGTATGAAATTCGTAATATATTTCTATATTTGTTCAATATGGGATGCTTTATCAAATGCTGTAAACGCAAGACATCGTGATCCACAGTAGCACCTAATGTTTCCTGCTGAATTTCTAGAACATATCTAGTAATGCTGCTTTTTAAAGCAACAGTAACATTAGGTTTTTCCTTGTAGATGCAATCTTTTAAATATATCCGCAGTGAGAAATCGCAAGGTTTCAAATCAGGTGAAGGAAGTAGTCACTCGTTTGGGAAACATCTGCCAGTGATACAATCTTCATGAAAAGTTCGGTGAAGTAGTTGTATAATACAATGAGAAATATGAGGTGATGCACCATCTTGCACGAATATTGTTAAATCGAGGTAGTTTCTGTCTTGGAAAGCAGGCATTCTTTTCTAAAATTTTAATGTAACCAGTGCCTCTTATGCTGCAGCAAACTAGCTCTACTCGAATAAGATTTTCAAAAAAAAAAAACAATAATAAAGTTAGCAGTTATATCACATCAAACTGTAACAAACTTTAAATGCAAGAGTTTCCCAAATCAGTAGGCGTGTTGGATGAGTCCCATATCCTTTAGTTACGAGTGTTGACTTGTCCGGATAAGGTAAAATGCGCTACATCCGTCCACAAAATCTTTCGAATCCATGATTCGTCTTCATCAATTTTGGCATGAATGAAATTAGCAAAATCAATTCTTTGTTATAGATCGCCTGGTTGCAAGTACTGCAAAATTTTAATTTGTATCGATAGCGGCTAAAAATGTAGCTTCAAGACTTTGCGTACAGTCGCCCATGGCTTTGATAAAGTCCTTGCGTGTAGCAAGGACTTCTAGTGCTTACAGGTCACTGATCCACTAACCTTGAATCAATTGCTTCCCTAATCTCTTCCCACAACTTCCTGATTCACTGATCTTCTTCCTATAGTTCCATGAAGTACGCCGAATTCTCTTTTAGCTCAATTTATTAATTATTTTTAATTAATCAAATTTATTAATCATTTTCTATAAGCCATTCACAGACATCGGTCCTTTTCTCAAATCTTTAAGACAACGATATTCTTTCAAAGCAGGATTATAATTGCTATTCTTTTGGTAATAACATTTTACTAACAGAGCACGCCCTAAATTTGAGAAAGGCATGGTTATAGCTTAAGGATACATAGCTTTCATCATCATAACTATTTTAAAATTGAAGTGGTATTTATTTTGATATAGTACAGTGAAAAAACAACGTTTTATTAATCTATAGCACCGTCTATTGCAAACAAATAAACAAAAAAATAAAAACTTTTTTTAATTTTGTAATTTGTTTCCCCATGTTGTAAGCATAACATATACCAAATTTCTTAAAAGATACTCCTTGTGGTTTTTCTTTAAAAGTGCTTAAAACACTTGCACTTTAATTATAACCACCTTGTACAATGTTTACTCGTGTAGAAAATCTAGCCCTTCTCTCAACGACGAATAACTCAGTCATACCATTTCTCCTAGTTTATCACCTCCGAAACATTTAAGGTAATATATAAATAAAATTAAAATGTAATAAATAATAAATTTTTAAGATATCCTGTTTTGCGAATAAATTTTTTTACTAAATCCAAGTTTTAAAAAAAAAAATCATTTTAAATCTTCGTTTGTCTTGCTCTAAAAATGCTTTGTAAACAATGTTCAGAAGCAGATGCAATTGCCAATCCTTTCGGCATAAAAACTACACAAAACGTATTCTAATACTCTTAGCTTGCTGATAGAACATATTATAAAATAAATTTTAATTCAGGGAGGCATGTATTTGATCAGATGTTGGTAAAAATTCAGCTCTCTGGTTGATACTTCAGGTTTCAGTTTTTGCTATAGTGGTTTATAAAAAGTCAAATATCTCAGCTTCTATTTATCGTAGAATTAAAACAAACACAGATTTGGAAACGCAAATAAATAGGTTTTAAAATAAAACAGTTAAAAACAATTGTGAATTTTGTCCAAAAACTGCCTTTTAAATTGAGTCATAAAATCAATAAAAAAGTATTAAAAATTGTGATAATACATTTGAATATAATTAATCAAAAATAACAATTGTATTCAAAAATCAGAATAGAGATAGGCTGAATTTTCATATTCGTTCTAAAATAGTTCAAAATTCTTTTCTACGGAGGAATAGCGCTTTAATTAGCTTAAATAAAAATGTTTGACAATTCAAGAATGTTAGTATAACAGTTCAAATAAAGAATAACCGCAAATATTTTCAAAGTCTCTTATAAACTATAAGTATCAAATCTTTAAACTTCAGTCTTTTTTATATGAAATCTTTAAAAAAAAGTAATAAAAATGTATTTCATTCGAAAATTTATGTACTATTTTGTTATCAAATATCCTTGCTTATCGAAAGAAATTCCCATAAAACTTTATTCTTCAAGGAAGTTTTTTATTTCCACATTTAAGTAGAGGAAGATTGACATTTTTTGCTCAAAGGCAAAAATTTATTATTTTTTAAGTTTTAATTGATGCACTTCTTTCTTCCTACAAAAGTAAAAAATTAAAATTACATGAATCTATGCTGAAAAAAAAAGTGGAACCTAAAATATTAATCAATACTTCATGAATCATTAAAATTGTTTGAAATTGTTCGTTTTCACATATGTGCAGGATAAATGCAAGGTATTTTTGCATCCAAAATTTAATATTAAATGTATTATTTAATAATGTTTTGGAGCTTGAATTGTTTTTATTTCACTTATGATGATTATAAACAGTGTCGGAATAATTCCAAATCGGCACATTAATGTTATGAAATTTGTCTTCTGAAAAAAATCTCGAATGCATAAGCAAACAATAATAAATACCAAATAAACAAAATTGGTTCTTTTCTTGTTACTAAATGTAGAGTTCATTTTCAACTGATTATAAGAATATTTGTAAAATTAAATAATTATAATCCTATAAAGTATTTATTAAGAAATTTGTTTTTTTCTTCATTGATTTCTGATATTCGGTAAATGCAATTCTGTGAACGGACGGCTAAAAAATTAACTTGTTACAAAAACAGAAACTCACTGCCAGGCATAAAAAATGTGATCATTAATTAAATTATTATGGCAATTAAATTCATTTTTTAACTTTTATTTGATATTTTTGGTAACTTTTGAAATTTTTTTGTCTATCCTTACAATAAAACAAGACGGACAATAATATCCGACAAAGAAATAAAATAACTAATTTTTAGGTTAGTTTAATTTAGTTATATTAACATCCTGTTTTAAAGCAACACTAGTGCCATTCTGGCACAAACCTCGCACTTTTGAACCATGGTCAGATGACGAGGAAAACACCTGAACTGGTACCACCCCTCTCCAAAAAAAAATTAATAGCTTTTCAGTGTCAAATAAAAGGCAAAGAAATGTTCAAATACAATTTTTTTTTGTTTTGATATCTTTTTCCATTTAAATCCAATTTTATAAAGAAATAGGCACAAATCTTCCTTTCTACTTTTAAATTTCTTTATTCCTTTTAAAAAAAGGAAGCAATTTGTTCAAAGAAGGGGTTTTTTCTTTCCTTGACGTGAGAATGAGACGCACTTCACTGGGCCGTGGGGCCTAGTTGTAAGGACTCAGCTTCGGATCGGGAGGGTTTCAGGTTCGAGAGCCACACCACACCAGTGGGAGAGCGCTTAGAACCGAGCCCTCTACAGCTTGTGTTGTGAGAAAGTTTGGGGAGGGGAGTGTGAGAAACTTTATAATTCGTTAAAACCCTGAGGTCGATTTTTTTTCCGACGATCATAATAATTTCTTTTTGTATAATTCGTATATGAGAAACAAAAATTAAAGAACTTTCTTACTTATTTAAAATGTGCATTCCATGGACTTCATATGCATGGAGTATTCAGAAAAAGGTTTATTAAAAACCATCTTGAAATAAGAATAATGAATTATTTTTGATGGATTACATATATTTTTCGAATTTTCTGTGTCATCTATTAATTTTTTTTTATGCATTTAACATTGGAAAAAAATATTTTGCTCTAATTGTTTTGAAAGCTCTATCTTTTTTGTAAAATGCCAGAAATCCTCTTACAAAATCATTATATTCAGAAACACTGAAACCAACTACTGAAGCAACTGCATAGTCATTTCTTTCTATTTCAAAACTTTTACCTCTTAATACTTACTTTTAACGACATTTCTTACATTCATACTATTCTGGAAGTATTTAAAAGCGCATCATCTTGAAAATCGTGTAATTTTGCGGTGCTTCTTCGACTTACATCTCCAGAAAAGGCTGGAAGTAGGCTGACGCTGAGTGTTTATGGACGGGGGAATTAGTTTTTTCTAACTTTAAAAAAATAGAAACCTAAATTCTTATTGGGCAAATATCCAGAGCATCTTAATAATTTTTTTAAAAAAAAAAGAATAGGAAAAGAGTGAATTTGCTTTTTTTTTATCGAGAAACTGTCGCAGGACTGAAAAAAGTGCTGCAATTTATATAATGATAAATAGATACTAGACTTGCTTCAATAGTGGTAAGTAAAATCATTATTGCAGTCGATCATGGCTAATTCGCATATTTGTTATTGGAATTCGTTCGTGATTGAAATTTTCTTTTAATCCTTCGAATTTCCTATTGTTTCCGTTAATTACATACATTTTTTCTTTCCGTCCGCAGTGATTGGGAATAAATACATTTTTAAGGTCTTCTGAGAAGTTAATTGCTTTACGATATATTCAATTAAAAGGCAATTTTCAGTCTTTTTTTATTTCAAAGTTAGACAAATCTGGATTTTGTCATGATCACGATGGCTTCCAATTAAACAAATTTTTATTATTGCCTTAAATATAAAAACATTATTTGTTTTAAATAGATTTCAGAAAAATTTGCAAATATATATCGTTATAAAAATGAATAGATAAAAATTTAACATTCAGGCAAAAATAAGAATACTGTTTCTGTTTGAATTTTACACATCATTAAATGATAGTACATAATCAGTGAGCATGTATATAAAGCATTAGATGATGGTGATGTCGTGTCCGGGTTGCTAAGGAAAAAAAGAAGGGAGTGCAGCAGCTTCTGAGAGTAAAGACCCTTGAGGGCCTATGGGAAGAAGTCTGACTTCTAGCTATTAGGTTCTCACACACACGCTCGCTTGCATCTCCTTTTTTCGGGGAGGGGGCACTTTTAAATACCTCGCAGATAGAACATAGGATGATGAACAATAATGCCCGAATCAGATTCCCCATATAATGGGGAAGACGCGCAACCCTTAGGTCAGGACGCCGGCCTATAGGACATTAAAAAATATATTGTTTTGTTAGTCGGAAAAAATCGTTTTTAATAATTCATCTCCTCCTTCTTCTCAGATGCAAAACCCTCGCCACATCTCTACTGTTAAGAATAATTCATTCACAGAATCTGGAATAATCGCATTCAGAATTTTGATAATCCACTATATGCCATTATACACTGAAGTGACAAAAGTCATGGGATGACTGTTAATATCGTGTCAGTCCTCCTTTTGCCCGGCGAAGTGCAACAACTCGACGTGTCATGGAGTCCACAAGTCGTTGGAAGTCCTCTGCAGGAATATTGAGCCATGCTGTCTGTATAGACGTCCATAATTGTGAAAGTGTGGATGTTGCAGGAGTTTGGGCACGAACGGACCTGTCGATGATGTCCCATAAATGCTCGATGGGATTTATATCGGGCGATCTAGGTGGCCAGATCATGCGCTGGAATTGTCCAGAATGTTTTTCAAACCAATCGCGAACAGTTCTGGCCCGGTGACATGGCGCATTGTCATCCATAAAAATCCCATCGTTGTGTGGATACGTGAAGTCCATGAATGGCTGCAAGTGATCTGCAAGCAGCTGAACATAACCATTTCCAGTCAATGATCGGTTCAGTTGCACCAGAGGACCGAGTCCATGCCATGTAAAAACAGCCCACACCATCATGCATCCACCACCAGCTTGAACAGTGCCTTGCTGACAGTTTGGGTCCATGGCTTCGTGGGGTCTGCGCCACACTCGAACTCTACCATCAGCTCGTAACAACTGAAATCATGACTCATCTGACCACACCACGGTTTTCCACTGGTCTAGGGACCAGTCGATATGCTCACGAACCCAGGAGAGTCGCTGCAGGTGATGTCGTGCTGTCAGTAAAGGCACTCGAGTCGGTCTTCTGCTGTCATAGCCCAAGGAAGACAAATTTCGCCGCACAGTCCTATCGG
Organism: Argiope trifasciata; assembly: GCA_026543055.1. Taxonomy (NCBI): domain Eukaryota; kingdom Metazoa; phylum Arthropoda; class Arachnida; order Araneae; family Araneidae; genus Argiope; species Argiope trifasciata. The sequence continues at coordinate 1,687,044 of JAPMOQ010033694.1, forward strand.
ACACGTCCCTCGTACGTCCCACATTGATTCCTGCAATTATTTGACGAAGTGTTGCGTGTCTATTAACATTGACCATTCTACACAGACGTCGGCGGTCTCGGTCGTTAAGGGCAGGTGGTCGCCCACTGCACTGTCCATGATGAGATGTGATGCCTGAAATTTCATACTCTCGGCACACTCTTGATACTGTGGATCTTGGAATGTTGAATTCACTAACGATATCCGCAATGGAATGACCCATGCGTCTAGATCCAACTAACATTCCATGTTCAAAGTCTGTTAATTCTCGTCGTGCCGCCATAAATCACGAAAAACCTGTTCACATGAATAACTTGAACTCAAATGAAAGCTCTGGAAAACGAACTGCGCATTTATTCTTTTTCGCTACGATACTACTGCCATCTGTATATTTGCATATTGCTATCCCATGACTTTTGTCCCTTCAGTGTATAGTGAAGCTCAAAAACAAAAGATTTCTGAGAATACTACACCATACATTTACAGAAAATTACTTCTGATGATGAATGTGACGTACTACCAATGGATTTTTATTAAACAAGAAATGCTCATTTCGAGTATTTTCGAATTAATCTTGTTAAAACAATATGCATCAATCTAAAATATGTTTTTTCATGAAAGAAAGATTTGTATCTTCCTGATTAAGAGATAAATTACAAAAATCTAGATAATCAGTTGATTCTTAAATTTGTACTCGATGAATGTTAAGTGGTAGCCATTTATTCCGTTTCAGTATTTTATCCTCTGTATAACTGAAAGCATTTATTGGTGAAACAATAGTATAATTACTCTATGTATGACTACAAAAGTAATCCAAAATATCAAATTTTTTCACCAATTGAGGCATATCTGGGCCTACCTTGTCCATCTCTGGATGTACGTACCCTCTTTCATGTATTCTTTACGCCAATAGATAAATAAATCTCCCAAAAGGTTGTTGAGAATCGGGACATATTTTTATATTCCTGTTTCAGTTTTATTAACATTTAGATTGCATAAACTGTGCAGTATGATCATCTCAAAAAAATTCTTCATTGCTGTATTGCAATATATTATTTGTAAAGGCTATTTACACTCTCAAAATATTGCAGAAATGTAAAATGTTTAATATTCGCTTAGACTGTTCGTTTGTAAACGTTACGTTTACATAAAAGCAGTGCTATTGATCAATGTCAGAATGCAAATAGCTTTCTCATTTAATGACGGGTCTGTTGCAATTATGAGATACACTGATCAGAAGAGATATTTATATACGAAAAGACTTCTAAACTGTTTTAATGTACATTTTTATTGTAGCATTTCGAAGTTTTATTCTGTAATTAATCATCAAAACTTTAAGATATTTCTCAGAAGGTAGGTTTTGAAAATTTGTTAATAAAACTAAGGATAAAAAGCGATTTTATTTGCTTATAATGCATTTCTGCTTCCCTACATGCGCAATCTAGTTATGATTATTTATATTTTAATTTATAATTAACTCCTCCACAGCTTTATGCTAACATGTTTCTGAACGTTTTAACAAAATGTTGAAATTTCGTGCATTAGGAGCACATTTTACTCCCTAAAGAATTTTTTGAGCGGGGTTCGTATAAAAATTAAAAATTTGCATTTATTTAAATTTAATTCTATGAAAATTTTAATCGATTTCATAAAATTGATGTACCTTTTTTACATAACTTATAATTTATAACATATATCTATGATTAATATTTAAGGAATAAATGTAGAGGTCGATGTTTTGGGGACATCCTGCATATCATAAATAAAATAAGTGTTACAGATGAAAAATTATATTTATAACCTATGCTGATTAAAAGATAATATAATATGATTAAAATAACATATGAATAAGTAAAGCACATACAATTTTTCAGATAAATGTCACAACGTCGTACGAGTTTTATTATTATGCTTGTTTTGGAAAGGCTTTCAGAAAATATATTCCCAAGTCATTTACATGGCACATATAATTCACTTTGCAAAAATCACATTATAAATTAAACTGACTTATTAGAGAAAATAAACGTGATATTTTAAAGTATAAATGATGAATGCATAACTACTCATTTTATACAAAATATCAGTGTCATAATGTCAATCAAATATGTATGCATTTAGTATTTGTTAAGTTTAGTTTGGTTACATTAACATCTCGTTGTAAAGTAATACTAGAGCTATTTTGGGACGGAACTCGAAATTTCAAATAGTGGTCAGATGACGAGGACAACACCTGGAATGGCTAACCCCCTTTCCACATCACATCAGCGAGAGGACATTTAGCCCTAACGGATTTGAGGTGCAACAGATCCACTTACACGACGGTTCTTCGGTGGAATCGGGTCTCGAATCTGAAGTCCTCCAGTCCCGAAGTCGAGGCCTTACCACCAGGCCATTGCGGTCCCTGGTTATAATATAGAGTTATACTTGAAATGATTGCAAAAGCTAAATAAATACTACAATGAAAATGGAAGAGGTTAAATTTGCCATATGATATGCCTCCAACTTTGTTTTAGTTTCATTTAATAAAGTATATTGATATATTTAATAAAAAGTATTGGCGTGAAGTTCCAAATTTTGCTAGAAACATATTCTAAATATATCAAAAGAAGAGGCATATCTGCAAATGAAGAAGAGGTAAAAAAACCTGACTAAATAAATAATGATTCTTATTAACAGGCATTAGTTATTTTTTATCTGCGATTTTAATTCATAAAATTTTTTCATTTATTCTATGTTTTTGCTTTTATTATTTTACCCCATTTAATGAACTTTATTTCAGGCTCTTTCGCAAGCAAAGCATTTCCAGAAACATAACTCTCAGTCAGTGACTTATTCCATGTTTATCAAAAGCAGTCGATAGAAATTTTTATTATAAAAAATGCTATTGAAAACTTTAATAAGGTAAAGAACGGAAAGAGGATATAGAATTACAATCTTAATGCATTGGTCAAAATAATATTTCTTTCCTAGAACCCATTTGATGTTTTGTTGAAATCTTTTATACATTAAAAAAAAACTGTCTTCCCCTTTTCTGGGAAGTTGCGAAACAGGCATAGCTTAAAAAGCAGAAACAAACGAGGAAAGAATATCAGTCTGAATTCGTCTCCGATCGAGAGTGGACACTAGTTCATCCATTGGCCACTAAGCTGGGTCTTCTTAGTTAAGTCTGCTAAAGAGCTTTAGTGCTGTAGTTGTCTCCTTTTTAAAATAATAATATCTTAAATATTTCATTTTGAAATTTAACTTTGGATATAATTTTAAATAATAGTATTTAAATTATTCAATTTGTTCTTGTTGATTTGTACTTTTGGTAAGTTTTATTTCAGAATTTTAAATAGAAAAAGTGTGGAATTGCTTATTATATATGTATTTTAGTAAGGTTTTTAAAACTTTGTATTCAGTTTAAGAATTAAGTTTTCTTCTAGATTTATTTGATACTAATATTTAACGAAGTATTGTATGTGTGTGTGTATATATATATACATATATATATATATATATGGAAGATTTATTTGCTAAGTACCATTTGGATATTTTAAAAATACTATGTTTTCAGTTCTATCAAATTATCAAATAATTATACTTTCTAAAAATAATAATTACTTTTATGAATTGTTTTTATGATTCAAACGGTGAGAGCATCATATACTAGTTAGTAATTTTGATAAAGTAAAGTGCCGTTGATATTTTATTCAACTTTGTGATAGGATATACTTGAATAATGAAATAATTTAATTGCAATCAACATTTTCATTGGACTGTAAATTTTCATTGCCATTTTAGATGAAATGGCCGACTTCCCGAATTTCGTAACTGATTGGAGCATTCTTTCTCTCTTGAGTCTGATGACTGGAATAATTATCATCAAGTAAGTAAAAGCAATATTTACCTTTTAGATTTCACTCAGTAACGAGTAATGTGCTTAAAGTGTTCATTATTAATTATTTAGAATTCTCAAAACTTGTTATTGATTTAATTCTCTGAACACCGTTTTAAAAATATCAATTAGACTTTGCTGTAGATATTTGTCAGCTAATAGCATTTTAGCACTTTGAATAATAAAAAATAACATACTTTTTAAAATTTTGCATATTGTATTTTTATAGCTACATATGCCGGCGTCCCGGCACAGGGGTAGCGTGTCTTCCCCGGGATCTGGGCGTCCCGGGTTCGAGTCCCGGTTCGGGCATGGTTGTTACTCTGATGTTCTGTCTGTGAGGTGTGTGAATGTGCCTCCCTGTAAAAAGGGGTTGTGCAAGAGAATGTGTGTGTGTAATCTTCACTTGAGCTACAAGTCAGACTTCTGCCCACTGGGTGCTCAGGGGTCTTTACCCTCAGAAGCTACTGCAGCCCCTTTCCGTGGAAACACGGACACGACAAAAAAAGTAGTTATATATCAACCTCAGTGGCAGACGACTTTTAAAAACATCATGAAGTGGAAAATGGGCAGAAATAATATAAATATATGTCAATAATGTGACAGCTTTGTGATGGGCTTCATAATGATATACAGTGGTGTTCAGAATTGTAGACACTTTTGAAAACTTTCATGTTTTCTGACAGTATGCTTATAGAAAATGTAACGTTGATAGAAATGCCAGCACCATTCAAATAGCCGCTGAGGATATTTTTCTGTTTTGGAGACATAATTTATTTTTATCTTTTTGACATCACCAGATGCACCTTTATCAGCCATTTAATGCTTTGTTTTTTCATTAAGTTTGTCTCCTGATATCGTAAAAAAAATTTTAAGATCCAAATGTGATCACTGAACCACTCACCTGTCTTGCTATTTAAACATAAAAAAAGACCACATTCATGTGACATAATAATTTAAGTTCTCTATCTAGGTGCCCAATATGTTGTTTTATTTGATCTCATTGCTTCTTGACTAAGTATTAGAAATATTTACAAAAATTCCAATTTCATATTAAAAAGTTTAATAAAACTTATAACTTACAATTTAATTACATAAGAACAGTCTTCCTTCAACAGAAAAAAGACCAATAATATTCCGACTTTAAACATGATGTCAGCTTCTTCTCGTTAAAAACATTTGATTGGTTCCCAAAATAAGAACAATGATTTGTCTGGTATGTTAGAGTAATTCCGTTCCACTTTATCACCTTATTCTTATTCAGATTAAAGTAAGAATAACTTTTTTGTATTGCATATGTTTGAATTTCCCTTTTGGAATTGAAATCAACATTAAATTTCCTTTAAAATGATATGTAAGAGTTTGCATTATGTTTTCTGTAATATTTTCTCTAAGCATACAAAGTTAGAAAACATAAGGATTTCAAAAGTGACCACAATTTTGGCTACCATTGTATACAGAACGTAATAATAACGTCCTTTAAAGGTATTGTATATACATAATACTTGAAGTTAAATCATCTATGAATTTAAATGTATCAAAAAGCGCATGATTTATTTTATTACAATTTTATGAATAATTTAAATTTTCATAAACAGAATTTTCATTTCTAGCCGGTGCTATATTTTGATTAGATTTTCACTGTATGATAATTAAGTATTATTAATGTATTCAATAGACTTTAGTAAAATGCTTCGCCAAGTTATATTTCAAGAAAAATTTATTGATTACACTCTTCTCTTCGTCTCCAACTGTATTATTAGGTTATCCAGTTTATTAAACTACTAATTATAATTACTTTTATTATCAAGTTATCAATGCCTTAATGGGATTGTAACTAATATTTTTTACGCGCTTTCACTTCAATATGATTTACTTTTCTTTTCAATCTCGATTTATTCATTTTATTTTTAGAATTTAGATTTAACATTATTACAGATTCAAAATTATTAAGTGTGACACCATCTTTACCAAGACAGCTACACCTAAATTCCACTGTTTATGTATCATGTTGTAGGGGCTTTTTAAAAAATTTCTTAACATGTATTATTCTCACGAGGAGATTGCAATATTGATACCTATATTTTTATGTTTAGTGAATGCGTTGAAAAGGATATTTCAACCATAGCTCAATAGATGACAACACGATAGCAGTAAACAAACCAAGAAGCAAAAGCTTTGATTTTCTGTGCGTTTTGGGGTTCGCATGATACTTTTCATTTCAATTTGTTGAGACTTGAACTATTGTATTCTACGGTGGGAAGATACGGTGTGGTGTATGCATTACCGGAATTCTTTGGCAATTTTTGACCCTGATTTTCATTTGTGCTTGCTGCATCCCCCCCAACTTTTTACACCTGCCCCCCCCCCAAAAAAAAAGTCCTGCTCCACTGCCTCGAAATGGAGGTAGGGTGTCCCTAGACACAACCCCAGATAGTTTATCGGAGTTGTGCCCTTGACGGGGTAGGTGATGTACGTCGAGAGATTTCCTCTCGGTAGTGTCATCCAAATATTGAAAGCCACCCCATTTTATTCAGTCAAGGCTTAGCTGGCACAACGAGGACAGGTCGGATTTTAGCCCTTGTGGTTCCTCACAAGAAATTAACCTGTTCCCAATCCCTTTCCAATATATCGGCGCTTCTGTAATGCAGCTGGTGAATGAAGACGAGTCAGTTTAAATCTTATTATGCGGTTCGATCCATTGGACATGGTTTGAATTGGTATTCAATCCAATGGGGATAAGAAACAACAGCAACAACTTTTTCATCCCCCCCCCATTTTCGTTTTGATTCATTTTATTTTATTTCGAAACCTATGTATTTATTTATCATACGGCTAGTTCTAGTGGCAATAAAACTTTCAAGAATTGTAATTTGAATATAATGCTATTTAATATTGTGCCCGAAAAGCTGAAACCAGGAAACTAATTATTTTGAACTTACATCTTACTAAATGCATCAATCAAATTGTCGACTTTTCTTTTAATGACATCAGTAAATAGAATTGCTCAAACCCGTTTGTAATACAGGAGAAAGTATAATAATCTTAACGATACGAACTCCCAACTTTTGTCTCAGACTCATACAGTTTTCATTAATGTGTGCGAATTAAATTTTATTTACATTTTTTATGTTGTATTTTTAGCAGAGTTCAAGGATTAAAGGTTTACAATTTTCATTATACTCGCACTTCACGAGAAATTGGAAGTTTTCTATTCGACCGTTTTTTAACTATTTATTATTTTTTAATTATTCATATTAAAAGTTCAAATTAATTTCTAACATAAATAATGAGAACGATCACAATAAAACAATTATCTTGTTTAAATTAGATCTTTTCTAATTCGGATAATCAAATGTCAGATTTTTTGAAGAAAACATTTTATTACTTAATGGAAAAATAAATTTGTTTATATCACTTAAAATCAATTGTTATAAAAACAATACTGTTTACTTTGAGCATACTTGCATACCATATTACAGTAATATTGCTGGAATATATCATCCAAAATCAATTGTTTTACTGTCTTTATTCGGAAAGACTTTGCTAATGATTTTTTACCCTTACGCCAGTTTGGCAATTTAGAACTCAACTGTTTGTACAAATACTGTACCTACGAATAAAACATTATTAGCATTCATTAAAAAAACATTTTCGGTATACTATTGAATAAAAAATAATGCTAATTCAATAAAAACTACTGCTTCTAAGTAGATATATAACATAAATCATATAAAATGTTTTGATTTTATTAATTCTGAGAGAACAACTTTAAAATGTACATTGAAAATTTCTTTTATTTTTCATTTTTCCGAATCATTTTATTCATTTTGTGATAAAAGGAAATATAGTTTTATTAAAAATAATTTGTGTAAAAATAGCAAAATAGAAGTTATAATAAGATAAATTCATGACTAACATTTACATTATTTAATTTAGGATTTATTTTCACATATTTTACTGAATTATTTCTATTGTTATATTTTATGATATATGACTGAAAATTAATAAATTGTACTTATATGATATGAATGATATGCACATACTTGTATAATAACGTGATTAAAAAAATTTTAGTTTTGAAGCTTTCTTATTTCTGAAACAACTTTCGACAATAGCTAAAAGGCTACAATTCTTATATATCACCACAAAACAATCATCATAATAATTGATTTAATAAAAAAAAAATTAAAAAATTGGATTCATTGATCAAAACCCTTCTTTTTCCTTTCAAGTGAATCCTTTGTACCGATTCTTTTCATACAGCGCCTCCTTATGGAGAAAGCGAGGAGTCAACCCTGCAAAAATAACATTTCTTCTCCTCTTAAACAACTGTCCTTTTTCTGGAGGAGCGGAGGAGTAAGCTTTATAAAGATCAAATTTCTAGATTGTTATCTTTAAAGAAAGGCAAATTTTAAACAAAATTTTTAAACATTACAGGACATCTCCATCCGGCGCACTGGGTCTGTGTACTTCTTCTACTCTTAAAGGCTCGACGGATTTTTTTAAAAATATTATATAATTTTTAATATATGGTATAATATATTAAAAAGTGGACAAACCATTCATTATCAAGGGTTTTGTGATTCAAATATTTTGGATTACTTTTCCTCTATAAAAAAAACTTTTGACAGAATATAAATTAATTAAAATGAATTCGATTTTAAGTGTTCTACCTTAGAAATGTACACAGGAAGGCCCTGTATATAAGTCCGTGTGCAATATCAAATACCAAATTTTATTTAAAGTGTTTTTTCCAAGTTTAAAAAAATCGCTTCGTTTAAAGTTCGAGGTGACAGCTATTAATTTTGTTATGGGCTAAGCTTTGGAAGAAGGAGTAAAAGTTAATAAAGGTAAAAATATCGTTTATTTAGGTTCTTCAGAATCACAAACAAAATAAGACTTTGTTGTTGATGCTAAAAATATATAGGTCGAATAACTGAGTATGTCGGTATATCCTGGGTGAGAACTAATACCGGCAACTTTTATTATAGACGAAGCCAATGCCAATTACATTTGAAAAAAAATATTTCAGAATTCAATATTTTCTAATAATAATTCCATTATTTCTTTTAAGAAATGATTAAAAATTTATGACGAGCCTGATATTTCATGAGAACATGAGAATTCGAATAATATTCATAAACTGTGAAGAAAATCTTCTTTCATTTTACAAGGACTGAAATGTGATTTTGCAGTACAATAACGATTACATTGATTTATTTAATAAATTCAAAATTTTACACTAAGTTTGATCTTTTAGAATCACAATATAAAGATATTCATTTTTGAAAAAGATTTAAGCTGAATCCAAGTTTTGTTACTGCTCTGAAAATTATATTGACTTTGCCAATTATCATCACATTTACTGAATTTAGATTATTTAAGTTATAATTACGTCTCTTTTTTAAAACAACAAAAGGACTATTTGGGGATGGATCTCGTAATTTTGAGCAGCAGTTAGATGACGAGAAATGACATCTAAGCTGGCAGTCCCTTCTAGAAGCTTCCACACCACACCAGCAGGAGGATGTTTGACTCCGATTTAACGTGCACCAGACCTGCTTTAATAACCGTTCTTCGGTGGAATCGGGTCACGGGCCTGAAACCTTCTGATTCCACTGCCAAGATATTCCCGCCAGGTCACAGTGACCCAAATTTGATCAATGAAAATTAAAACTTATGAATATTGGCACTTGATATTCAATAATTATAAGAAGTTATTTAAAATTACGTGATGATGAATAAGATATTTTGTAGAGTATGAAGCTAGTCAGATAAGAATAAAAGTTTTACTAAATTGAATTGAGTTGATTAGAAATTTGAAGTGTAATTTCACCCTTGAACGCTACAGTGAATAAGCTGTCTCCAGAAAATAATAACAAATTCATAGAAAGGTTGCATTCAAAACTAAACATTACAATTTAACTTAATAAGGCCGCCTGTCTTCGACGACGAATTACTGAAAAGTGTATTATGTGACATATATATACAATAAGAAATACAAGAACAAAATATTAAATATTTTAAAGAAAATTGTTAATTAATATTATTTTTATTAATTTAAATAAAATATAAAAAATTAAATTTATTAATAGAAATATTAATGTAATTAATCTTATGAAAATTATATTATTATGAATAATAATATGTTAAATCAGCTAAATTATTATCATTATCAGCTAAAATTAAATTTTAGCGTAATAATTTATTAAATTAATCAGTTAAAATTATTAAAGATTTAATATTTAAAACGTTATTATTAAAGTAATTTTCCACAATAATTCAATTTGAGTTTCAGATCCGTACCTAGAAATGAGTCTGTGGTTCTGGAACCTTTCTATCGAGCCTCGCGAGTCCCCTTATCTCTCCTTTAAACTCCCCACAACACACACACTCCCTAACTCTCCACTACACTCACTCTCAAACCTTATTTTCTGCTTGACGATTATTTTCTCATCAGATTTTTCAGAAAGGTCACTAAATGATAGTGGTGCCTTACATCAATGTTTGACAATACTTATCAGTCAGGACTAATTTTTTCACAACTATTAAGAAATATTAATACTTTTTTGAGTGTCTACTGTTTATTCACGATAAGTTTTGAAAATAATCATTGCAATCTAGACATTTACTGGAATAGGAAAGAAGGTTGTAGAGAAGAGACGTGAAGTATCAGGAAGGAAACATCAACAGTGTTCTTGTTCCTTTTTATGTTGTAATTTCAGATTAAACCTATGTTTCTATAAAAACTGTTTTTTTCCCTTGGTTCGAATAAACTTAGATCGTGTTTTTAATTGAACTGATTTATCACTTAAGTTAATCATCATTAAAGTTAATTTTATTTTTTCGCTTTAGGTGTAAATATATACAAGTCGACCTCCTGATGCTAGACAGAGCATTAATAAAGGACAGAATATAAACAGATTAAATATTTTTTTCTGAAAATTGATAATGCTCATATTTTATTTCTTTACAGGGCGTTTCTCTTATATGATGTGCTATTCGGTGATGAAGATCTGTTTCAGGATGACGATGAATCTGAAGAAGCTGAAGCTACATCCGAGGATGGTGAAGAATTATTTCAGGATGACGATGAATCTGTAGAAACTGAAGCTACATACGGGGATGATGAATATTTATTTCAAGACGATGAATTTGAAAATACTGAAGCTGCACACAATGGTGATGAATTATTAGAAGACGGCGATGTTAGTTACATGGAGTATGGGTAAGAAATACCAGTGACATTTCAAAAATTTCAATTCTATTCTAGTTTTTAGGTAACTTCTTAGCGAGAAACTCTTTTCAGGACGACTATATTGTTCACATGCTAACTGAAACAGTGAATCTCTTTATAAAAAAAATAATAAATAAATAAAAACATCAGTTTTCACTTTTTTTTTCGAAATTTCAATGATTTGATTTTTTTTAAAGTTTTCACTATATAAAATTTAAAAATTTAAGAAAAACATTTATTTTTGTATTTTTAAATATTGTATAGCAAAAATTTAATGTAACTTGTATAGAATTAAATTTAGATTAAATATTTAATTGCCACCAGTTGAAAAATCTTTGTTATTCTCGAAAAATTAATGGTCTCGTCTTCTACACTGAAAAATGTCTCAATATTCTTCCTGGTACCAATACCTTTTCACCCTCTTCCGGAGAATTCCTGATTCTTTTCTCCGTTATGCCAGTGGCTTAGTGAGTGTACATATAGGGGTTTATACATGCCCCTGATATCACTCCTGAAACGATTTTCATGCATTTAATATTTGTAAAACCAGAAGTAGATAAGGTTGAGATTAGGGTTGGGAGTGAAAAACCATTGCTCTGTTTCGAATGCTATTTATCTTCTATTTCACTGATAAATCCAGGCCCATTCATTCTATTTTTAATCGTTCTACTATTTAATTGTATGTCAAAAGTCTATGGGATTAACTTGGAGAAAGTACTTATTAAAGGTTCTTTTGAAAATCAATATACACTGGTAGCCATTTTTGATAGATAAATTTACAATTTTCGATAGACAAAACTAATAATTGGGCAGTAAATCAAAATACGTATTTTTTGAACAGGCACGCCAGTAATTCGATTCCACGCCTCTCATTAGCGCTTGATAGTCATGAAATCGGCTGCAATTAGATATAACAAACGATACGAAGTTTTTACTTTAATGTATTTTAATGCAACGTGCTAAAATTTAAAATCATTTAAATTCTTTTAAGGAGCTATTCTCTTTCTATTAAAAGTAAAGGCGTTTTCAATAGTTATAATATGCAATTTTAATTAGTTTAATAAATATTTTTAATAACTGAAATGCTTTTAATTCAGTAATTTTATTGTAATGCTAACTTATGATTGAAAAAAATTATATCCATTGAATAAAAAAATAAGAGAGTACTTCATTTTTTCCATGAAATTTTCATTCTCAAGACTGTTGAATAACAGTTATTTCTTACGTTTCATTCAAAGGGCCAAAAAGCTCAGAAAAAAATTATTTTAATAAAAACATATGAAACATGCTGGAGTGTGAGCTGTAAAAATAAATTAGAGCTATTTACTTTTAAACCGTTAACGTAATGAAACTAATACTTCTCATTTCTTTTCTATTTCTTTTTTTAATGGTTAATCACAATTTATTGCCAAGCATTTTTCAATCCTTTTTTTTATTCAAATATTTGAAAGTTATTTTAAAGACTGAGTTCATGTTCGAAAAAAAAGTTTGGATTAATTGTTATATTATGTACTTTCATATTGGAAATAGATAAAAATTGACTATTTAACAAATTCAAACCTCTTAGTTCGAAGCTAACAAGGCAAAAAAAAAAATCGATTTATTAAAAAATACAAATAGAAAGAAAAATGGGCAGTAAAACAGGTACAAAAAAAGAAGGAAACAAGCAATAAAGATTTATTTTTAGTATTTACCAATTTTAATGCTTAATACATAGTTGATAAATAAAAAGTCAGAAATTCTAATATATAAACTTATAGTAATTATTACCAAAAATGTGATAATTCAAAAAATATTTCTAATAAATAAATGGTAATTTCAAAAAGAAACATGTTACAGTGAGTTGAATACAAAAATGGTTGAATACAACTTTAAAATAAGTGGTGCAGTTCGTATCTAACATATTCAAAGATTTTTCAAAAAGGGAGAAAAACTGTATGGACCTGGGTTGAGATAGCGACTATTCTGACCCATCCGAAGGCCCTTTTAATCGAATAAAATACAGTTATAAAATCCTCGAGGGAATTAAAAGTCATAAAAGTTATTCATTGAGGATTTAAGATAAGACTTATTTCACTAACGAAACAATGGGTAGGGTTTTTTCGCAATTTTTCTTTTGGACATCCCATTAATAAAGTATTTGACAATCTGGAACTTCCTTAAAGAAATATCGAGAAAAATTTAATTGTTTTGCTGTACAAGGAAAAAAATTCTTTCATTGGGTCTTTTGCGTTCTCACAGCATGATTAGACAACGAGCAAGCGATTATTATTATTTTTGGTATAATTATATGCATAGACTATTCAGACGATTAAGCATTTTAATCGAAGTGAAATCAACTATGCACATAATCCTATAAAATTTTTTATTCCAGTGTTTGGGGGGAGGGGAACATATGGGCCTGGGTTGAGATAGTGACCCTTCCGACCCATCCGAAGGCACACGGAATATTTGAATGGTCGGAAAACCACAGCAGCATAGCTATAATTATGACTGAGATATAAGAGCAACCTACATTCGCGGTACAACCCCTCCCAAGGTGATACGTCTCGTCATTGGTAGGAGATGCCTAAATCTACTTTATTTCTGTACTAAGAAAGGCAGCGAGAATCAACATCCATATTGAAAGCTTCTCATCATCATGCCTCAGGTGACCCCGGAGAAAATCAGGCTTAAGGCAAATGAGAAAAAGAGTAATCTAATACAGATTAAGTCCATTTCCTTACACCAACTGTTTTTAGTCTCTAGACTATGATGTTCAAAATCCGGAGTTAGTCGCTGATCTCAGCTAAGTCTCCGTTAATCCTTCTGACCAGTTTTTTCCCCTTTCCTAACTTTATTCTATCTCTCTCTCCGTCTTGCAACCGAGTAGATGAGCTCACATGAAAATATAATTCAAATAATAGCAGAATAATTTTGACCAGTTGTGTACAATTTAGTTTCTATTTGTATACGCATTATTTTATAGTGCATTTCATTAATTGTTAATATATCTTTACAATTCTCTTTTTAACTGGAAATTACATAAACAACAACAATGAAAAATGGCAGTATAAATGCAGTAGCATAGTAAACTAAGAATTTGTACCAGCTACTGAAAGTAATGACTTTTTTCAACTCTACCATCTACCGGAGATCATGCCTCAATCCCAGGGGCTCGGTACTCTGTCAATCATCTCATTTACGTTTACGTTTAACTAGGAATTTGTCATTTAGTTCAAGTTTTAAATAACTTAGTATTTAACTAAAGAATATTTTTATGACTGCAGAAAAGTAAGTTACAGCCCTTTAATTTTAACACTTCGTGAGAATTAATAACTATTATAACAGTTTATTAATAAAAATGCTATCTTCTACACATATAGTAATATGCTTTTAATTTATGCATAGCATGGTGGAAATAAGAATTTGGAATGATATAAAATTATATCAATTTCAATGAAAAGAAATAGGAAAAGATGGGAAATTTCCTGAAAAAATTCATCATCATTTTGAACTGAAACAAATTACAAATTTCATTAATTGAGTTTTACTGTCAAATTGCATAAATATTTTCTTGTAATAATAAAAAAAATTACAATGTGAAAAAAATTAACTAAAAAAGAATAACATGAAACAAAGAAAGAACAATAATAAAAAAGTAATCCAAGATGATAATTTCAAAGAAAACCAAAATTTAAAAAAAAAACCACCTCTTCGCCACATTTTGCTGTAAATGTGATAGTTTCAAAATTGGTTAGCATCAGCTAATTTATAAATTGCGGCGAAGAAAATATACTTAACTCCTCCATCTATGAATTTTTCCAATTTTTTAAATATGAAAGGTTAGCTGATTTTTTTCTAAATGCATTTAAATCTGCGGAAAATTAAATGGGAAGAAAGCAACTAAAGAAATTATATGTAGTGTATCTATTCTCTTTTTTAAAAAAATAAACAAACTGATTAACTTTCCTTTTCACTTAGACAATACTTTTTTAACTTCTTATTTAAATATTTAAATTAATTTCGTCACGTATTTGTAGGAGTTTCACGAAAATCAAATTATTTATATTTTTATAGGATACGTCAAGGCAATTTGGTGAAACGTCCGGGAAGAACTGAAAATCCCGATGAAGAAAAATAGAGGTTTTCTTCTGACGCAGAAAAACATATGAGAGGTTCAACAACGTAGAAGACATTTAAGATACATATCACTTTTTTCCACATATGCCAAACCATTTTTTTTAATGAATCGCATGTAAATGCTATGAATCTTTTGTTTTTGTATCATTTGCACGACATATAATAAAAAATATCATGAAGTCATTATGAATATCATAATATATATTTATTTAAAATATCATACATGCTTAACAACGCACAAGTTTAAAAAAATAATTTTTACATTAAAATTGATTGTTTTCATCTTTCCAAACAAATGCAGAAAATAATTTATGTTTGATAATCACATTAGAAAAAAATTGTGAATTATATGACATAAAATTTATGAATTCTGTTTAAATACAGCTTAGCTTATAATTACATATTCAAGTATATAGTGTCATAAACTACTATATATATATATATATATATATATATATATATGCTCTTCCTCATTCCACTGTCTGTCGTTCTGTGTTGTGTGTGTGTTCGTCGCTCCTGCTGTACATAAACTTGACTTTCGTTCGTGATGAAATAAAACGACGTAAAAGCATCAAAAGTCTCTTAGAACTACAATCTACTTTCAAAATCTTAAATATTTATATATATATACACACAGATATACATATGCACTTAAGTCTTTAAGAAATATTAAATGCATTATATAATGGAAGAGAAAAAATAAATAAACATTCAATACAAGTAAAATTAAAGTTATTTTTTAAAAATAAAACCAGAATTAGCGAAGCAGCATCCAATTACGTAAAATTTGGTAAAAGTTTGTTTCTGGTTACATAATTTTGATAACCAGAGACATATTTATTTGACCCGTAGATTTATCTGCATAATTTTGATTAAAATAAGTTGGAAACCTGCACCATAATTTTATACTGACGATTAATTAAAAGTGGAAGTTTGTTCATAAAGGAATACACAAAAAATCTTGTCTTCATTTAAAAAAAAAATAATAAAATTATATAATTTTTACTAAAATTTGTTGCTTACTACCAATACAAGTTATCTACAAATTTAGAATTGCAAAATAATGTTAATTAAAACACTGCGATATGATGTTGAATGTAAAGCAAACAATTCAAGAGTTAAGAAAAACTGAGCATACTTATTTTATGCATAAATATTTTTCTTCTTATTTTAAAAACAAGAAATGAAGAAAAAAATTGATTCAATCCGCACTTAGGTCAACAGAGAAATTTTTTATTTTAGTTACTTTTTATTAAATAATCATCAAAAAAATTATTAAATATAAAAAAACTGCGGATTTTCACAAGAATTGAACTCGCATTCTTCACCTTCACTTGAAAATTGCTGAAATCTTTGCATTTTACCGCTTGACCTACTGCCATTAGATTTCAATTTTCATTACAATACGCTAAAACTCTATTTAAAGTATTAAAAACAAATTTAATTTAATTAATGAATTAATATTTGAAAAAAAATTATTGTAATCAAGTGACCACTACAGGTAAAAAAAACACGTATTTGAGCTTGAATGGATGAATAAAAAATATTTTATTAATGATTGAAAATTTGAGCAAGATATGTAGATAAATATATATTAAGAGAGTATTAACTAATAGTAGAAATTAAAATGGTAAAAAAAAAAAATGCTTGAGAAAAAATAAAAGAAGTTCCAGAATGCTTAAGGGCTCGATAATATATTTGGATGTGCAATATTTAAAAGCAAAACATCACCTGGATTTTTAAACTTTTACCCGAAATGTTTAAGGGCCGCGGTGGCCTGATGGTAAGGTCTCGACTTTGGAACCTGAGGTTTCGACACTCAATTAGACCGAAGAACCGTCGTGTGAGGGGGTCTCTTGCACATTAAATCTGTCCGGCCAAACGACCTCCCGCTGGTGTGGCGTGGTGTGGAGAGGGGGTGCCACATCAGGTGTCGTCCTCGTAATCTGAACGTGGTTCAAAATTACGAGGTCCGTCCCAAAATAGCCCTCATTTTGCTTTAAAACGGGACGTTAGTATAACTAAACTAAACCGAAATGTTTAGGCCGCGGTAGCCTGGTTGGTAGAGCGTCAGTCTCGTAACCGAAAGGTCGCAGGTTCTGACCCCGTCTTGGCCAAAGATCGCCATGTTGGCTAATGGCAGTTGGGCACGTTAAATATGTCGAGACTGCAAAGTCCTCCAAGTTTCCATAACAAAACGATACCTCTGGGGGTACTGAATCAGGGATGAGTCGGTCTCTGATTTGGATCTAAATTCCGACTTGCTGATGGATGAGTGAGTGTATGAATGAATTCGACCACCCCCTAAAAAGCGTTGTGTCGTGTGTGTGAGCTAGAAGTCGGACTTCTGCACTCTGGGGGCTCAGGGTGCTTTACTCTCAGAAGCTATTGCACCCCCTTTCCGTGAAAAACACGGACACGACAACAACAACCGAAATGTTTAAATAAAAAATTTTAATAAATAAAATGAAAATTCAAAAAGCACCGATACAAAATTGCAAAATGTTTACAGACTCTTCATTTCACGAGGCATAAAATGAAGTATACATCTCAAAATTTAAGGCAGTAAATAAAACTATAAAAAAATGGTTGTTAAGAAGTAAGAGGCGTCGAATAACGTAATTGTTTTTTCTATCGTTGATATCTGATTAATTATGTGGAACGAATTAATAATTCAAGAAAAACGAAACATAATTTTCATATACACATTAAAATGTATGAAATGTAAAATTTTATGCATTATGCACTTAACATATATTAAATAAGATAAAACTATACAAAATTGTATGAAAAAAATCTCTATGTTTTTACGAAGAATAGAGACTCTTGGATCAACAATTTTCGAAAGTGAACAACTTATCTTTCTACAACTTCTTAAGCTAAATTCAATAGTATAGAAAGAATATAATAAGTAAAAAATGAAATAAGTCACAGTCTTTATTATTTCCTGCGACTTTAAAATAAAATTAAAATTACGAAGTAACTGCATGCATTTTTTTTTATTTTGTAAGAAACAAAGCGAATATTGTTTCTGCAATTTTTAGATAGCATAAAGAAAAAAAAGTTCAAAACCAGAGGTTGAAATGCAATACAAATTTAATAGAATAGTATTTCTTCTGGAGTATAATTGTTTTATAAGAAACTTAGAAAGGTGTGAATTTGCCCCCCCCCCAACTTATTTTTTAAAGATCTATTCTAGTTGAATGCATAATGTCGAAAACAAATATAAGCTGGTTCTTTAAACCTTACTCTGGAATATTAAAGTACTAGCATAGATTGTTGGCCAATGGATTCTAAAACCCTGCGAGCTTTTGCGATTGCGTTAGGATGAGTATAATCCGACAAAATAGGGGACAGGGGAAAGATGAAAGGAAGAGATGTTTACATTTAACAATCAAATTCCAAAAATGAGCAAATCCTTCTGCGTTTTACCCCTTAGTGTGATAGAATCGTCGTAAAGTGGTCGTCTCAGGATACTGAAACACACAGCATATGTAAAATCAAATAAACTACAGTAACGCTCAGATTTTACTAAACATTTAAATAAATTTAAGCAATGCTCCTCAAGTAGTATAGGTTGTCATCTTCTGAACTATTTGTCAAAAACATGCCATTTTCTGGACTACATCGCGTAAGTTTCTGCAGACGCAGTTGAAACATTTGTCGCCTACTTCGCGCTTCTGCAAATGCAATTGAAGTGTTTGTTGAGATCGCAGCGATTAGTGCCTACATCGCATATGTTTCTTATATTGCAATCGAAGCGTCTGCTTCTCACACCGAAATAAATGTGTTGATCACATTTTAGTTTCAGCATATTTTAGTTTCAAACCATGAGATGATTCTGATTAACCCCACTTATTTATATTTTATTATTATTGCGTATCATATTTTTCCATTGAAGTCTGAGTGTTAGTTATAATTTCTGTTTATATTAATAGAGAAAATCTTGTTTTAATAAAATATTTCATTCCTTTGAAATTATTTATACAAATGAAAAAAGAAATATTGCTTTTTCTATTTAAAACATAGGTCTTTTCATCTTGTATTTTTATACGAGCTGTTTTTATTCACCCTGAACTTTCAGAAGCAGGAAAGGCACACTGGCACAAGAAATTACTTATCTTGCAATTATTTTTATGGTAAGGCGTCAGAGCACTCGTAAGATATTCATATATCAACTTCAGATTTTGGTATCACATTAGTTCTAAAGATTATTTCTTAGTGTAAAGGATGAATTATTCATCTATTTGGGAAGCAAATTAATTGTTTTTTATTCTTTTTTTGAATTATTTGGAATAATGTTAATCTTTTATAGGGATATATTTTAAAGCATACAAATACAAAATTCGGTAATATTCTGAAGCAAACTTTTATTGAATCAATCTTTACAAAGATTTAATTTAAAGGAAAATAGCCTGCTAAGAAATTGTCCATAAGTTCTTCACTTTTCAATTCGGGTGTGAGATTTGCTGACTGATTTAATTCAGGCTTATATAAACTTCTGCTGATATTTTTCTTTTTTGGTTCTTGCGTTTCTCTGTAAAAAAGCAGAAATTCATCTTTATTGTAAAAATTCTATATATGAATCCTAATTCTACATATGAAATATGTTAAAATTTGTGAAATTCATCTAATTTAATTTTTTAAAATTCATAATTGGTTTAGAAGAAATATTTTGATGCAATTGATAAATGAAACGGAATCTATCTAGTGATTTAGATAAAAAATTAAATGAAGAGAGTGGATGAGTGAGTGTCCTTGAAATAAAGAGAGAACATTGAAAACGGGAACAAATATTTATTGAGAGTAAAGAGAAACTGTTTTACGAAATTCATTTGTATATTAGCTTTATTTACAGTCTTCATCAACAATCTCTATCATCATTTGATAGAGAATAGTGTCCATATGAGATGCAATCAACTCCATTTTCCAGAATAAATTTTTTATCATAAAAAGAGCATAGGGATTTTGTATTCACAGCAGTAGTACCGATTTCATGATTTCGACATAAAATCTGATGTTGATAAATCTTTCATTTCACATATTTTTTAAAACATTTACGTGCATATCATGATTTATTTTTTCAACCTCAGATCGTTCGATTCCCTTAGCAGTCTTTTTGCAATTGTCACCGAAAGTATAAGAATACATTTTTGATTTTAAACTGCAAAATTCCTTAAGTAATTAAAACTCCTATTGTTTCATCTTTAAAGAAACCTAGTTTGTTTTCATTAAATTTATTATGTAGTTCATGCCTTTTATCATAGTTGGAAAAATCAAAAATTGGAGGTAATTTATTTTCTAAATCCTTATAAATATCCTCACATTTAATTTCTAATGTGAATGAATCTGTATCCCTATACAATAAGGTGACGTTTTCACCATAGCTTTCCTTGAATACATAATATAATTTATACATATAAAGTTTAGACAATTCTAAAACTGTAAATCCTATGTAAATTGGTTTATTTAAGAATAAATTTGCCCTCCTCTTTTTGAACAAAACTCAATTTTCATTTATTATCGAAAAATATCCCAAAGAAGAGCTAGATGCATTCTTTATGCATTCGCGTTTAGTTACACCTATTTTGACATCGATTTGTTTTCTTATGTTCATGCAGCTACGACCGACAAAACTATTAATCATTAACTTGAAAAAAAGATTTATTAAATTCGTTTTTAGATTCTTTTCTTTTCAATGTATTAAATTCGACGTAAGATTTTAACCAATTATGTTGTCGGAAAGACACGACTCGGCGAATTTTTTTTAGTTTTCATCCTTGCTTTATGTAAAATTGTAAATTTAGGTAACGAGTTACACAATGATACTTATTAAATAAATTATATGTTTTACACAATGATACTTATTAAATAAATTATATGTTAACTTTTTAGTTTTACGATTAAACTTAAAATTATTCTTTTCTAATTCTTGCTTTTGATATGAAAATAAATTTTCACAAGATATATTTAAATGTCAACAGCTAGGGGAAAATCATCATGAATGTCCTGTGGGTTTTTAGGATAATATAAGTCAACTTCCATAATATACCGAATTTCAACGTTAGATAAAATGCTCATTACATCTAGTTTATATATTTCTTCATGATTTTACAACTTAAAATCAGAAAATGGTAGATTAGCAGTCATGGAAAAGCCATAAAAATTATTAACATCAACGGAAATAGTGTATTTATGAGGTTCGTTATGATTGTAAGTTTCAGGTACATATAGGTTATTACATTTGGAATACCTTTTAGCAATAAAACAAATTCCTCCTCTAATTCTCCTTTCAAGCATTAAGTATTTATCCACGTCTGTTAAAAGTTCCAGATGCACATCTGTCATTTTTAGTCCAGCTTTCCATGTTAAATCTGGTGCTGATATAAATTGCAAAGTTTCTAAGTGATACATACATACGATAAGTTATTTGTCTAAAGTTATTGAAGATACCTAGTAATAACAAACAATCCACAAGTAAATACATTTTAAGATAATCTTCAAACATGTGACATATGAATATCTTCCATACATTTAGTCCATGAAAATAATCCTCGCCTGATATTTTTCCCCTTAAATTATAATAAAAGCAGTGTTTTGGAGGAAGCTTTTTCTCGACTAAAACTTCAATATTATTAAAGTAATCATATGAAAAAATCCCTTTTCTTAGTAAAAGATCAGCATGTTTTATTCCATTAAACTATTCTCTAAAAATTGGGAAATCATGATTTGAGTTTTTAAAATTATTTGTTAGTTTAAACAGAGATGAACTCAGAAAACGGTAACTATCTAGGAACTAAATTTCCCATAGTGAAAGTTAGATTTTTTTTATTTATTGGTATAACTTTAATATTTTTCCGAATCTCTGTGAATGTTTTTTTTTTTTGAAAATTAAATGGTGATCTTAATTAGTATAATTATGTAAAACATCTGGCATGAAATGGGAATATTTATAATTTAAGTTACATGGTACACTGTGTGCCAAACCTAAAAGTTTTCCAGTATAGTGACAATGGTTACGGACAATTATGTCAGTTGCTTTAAAATCTTTTTGACATAAGTGACTTTTTTTAGGTTGTATTGAATCTGATTTAGTAAGGGGGATATTTTTCTCCATAAACTTTAAAACCATTGTTTCAAGGTATTTTAGACATTCCAAAAAATATTCAACGCAGTCAGTTCCCCGATAATAACTGTGAAAAACAATTTTGCTATTTTCATCAATGACGAAAAGTGCATAGCGAATTCGCTCAGGTTTTTGAGTTCTGAAGCTAAAACTTCTATCTTTTTTTTGGTACAGAAGTATGTATTTGTAATATATTCAGTGGTTTGTGTCTAGAAAATATGTAGAGGAAATATAAACAGAAATGACCGAATGGAAACATATTAACGTCTTGGAAACATATTTTGTTGAAAAGTATCGTGTTAGCGTTTCGCTTTAAAAATTCAACGATATGTTTCTGAACTGGTGGAATACCGTAACTATCAAAATAATAAACTGTTCCATCTCTGAAATATGCACAAACCCAATGGCTTCCTGGTAGAGTTTTAGCATCTAAGTTTATAACGAATGAAGCAAAATTACCTTTTACTAAAGGTAAAGAATCAGATGCATATGCACCACAAAATTTTCGTTTTATCATAAGGTCACTACATGCTAAAAGACAAATTGTTATGGTATCCACTTTTAGTAGTACATAAACACGCTTCGCGATCGATCAATTTCTATAGTGTTTCGGAATTCTTAATAAACTACCAAACTAACAGTCTATGGGAGTGCTTCTTTGAACTTGACATCAATTGAAATATTTCCGCTTTTATTAACAATAGTATGGGACTCGTTGGATGCGAAATCAGGTGTTAAATCGATTGCATGTAATGCATAACAATTTTTATATTCTACATAGTTTATGTTGATATTTTGAAAATTGTGATAACGATTTAAGTCGTTGAAAAGACTTAAGTAGCTACGGGCATAAGAATCTGATGCCAAATCAGGATTGTATGGCTTTTCTGGATACATTTTATTTCCGTCCGATATGCTTAGCTAACTCAAAGAGTAATGCAAAAAAATTGAAAGGCGTTTTTGGAAGATTTCCGTTTAAAGCCTCATTTGCCACAAACCCACAAATAACTCTGTAGGGAAGAGGGCCAATAAAAGCATTAGATATTGTAATACTTTGGAGGCCATTTGCTAAGGAAAATGTTCGAACATCAACATGCATTATTGATAATTTCATTGAGCCATGTTCAAGCACTTTTTCTTGAGCGATAATTATCGAAGGTGCAATATTCACTTTTCGAACAAAAAGACTTGCTGACTGTAAAACAATTTTACAATCAGGACTGTTAGACATTAAAGCAAATTCTGACTTTTGTTTGAGTAATCGAATTCTCACATCTACACCATTCGGTAGCAGCCACGGTTGTCTTACGATATCCATATGGAAAGAGCCTACTAGATCTAGTACTTTCGATTCTGCTGCTAACTTTTGGCGTTCTCTAAAACCTAAAATAGCTGAATTTTGGCTCATTGTATTGAATTCCTTGTAGGAACATTTTAAAAAATATGAAATAATTTGTTTTTCAGAGTGCGGTTAAATCTTTTGATAACGTTTGCTTTATATTCAGTATGAGAATTATAATGGTTTATACTTTAGTTTTTAAATAGTTCTTGTATCGATTTGCTATAAAATTCAGTTCCCCGATCTGTCTGTAAATTTAGAATTTTATGTTTCACTTTTTTAAACAATTTCTTAAAAGCTTCTATAAAAGAATGGGCGTTTTTATTTTTCAAGGGTATTGCGTAAAAATATTTTGAAAAAACATCGATTGCAGTTAAAATATATTTAAATCCTTTATTAAATTTAGAGTATTTCGAAACTTCTACCAAATCACACTGCATTAGGTCTCCTATTCCATACGATAGCACTTTCCTTCTCTTAAATCTCATACGTATAGGCTTGTGAAGGACATCTTTCGTCATCAACCATTCTTTTGTTTTCTGCGGTGTTACGTTCGAAGCCTTTGAAAGTCTTGCAACTCCTCCAAATGAAGCTGGGTGCTTTATATCATGGTAAATTTTACTTAATATTCGATTCAGTTGCTGATGGTTTGACTTCGCATTTTCCATGGTGGTTCTGCTTCTCGTACAAGTGCTCTGTCACTTGCTGACCGAGATCGTCGACAGTTTAAAATTGGGATTGAAGATTTGTAACTAATGTCTTCTCTTTCGCTCTGGTCGATGTCTTTGGAAAATGAAAGGGGAGGTTTCAATTGACTTAAGACTTTTTTGTTCGATATCCACGAATGAGATATATTAAATTCTTTGATTGCTCTCACAAACTTTTCAAGGTGCTCGTTTTTTCGAATTTCTTATCGCATACAAGAACAAATCTACAATTTTCGAGCCTTTTATAGGAACTCCGTTTTCTGTCATTTCTCCATATTCATTCCAAAGTTACAGCCGCGTTTTGAGTTTTTCTACAATCACTGGTATATATATTTCATAAATGAGAGGAACTGTATATCCGATATCTTGCATTATTTCATCATCATCATGTCCGCTTGGCTTTTCTTCATCTAATTTTATCGTAGATTGTTCGGTTATGCTAACTGGAATGGGTGGTAGGGGTTCTCGTATCGTCCTTTGACATCTCATAATTAACGGAGATAATAGTTTCGCTAGTTGGTCATTAGGTAATTCAGATTCGTCAAATAAATTCAATATGTTTTATTCCAATTCTGATTCGATCACTTTTTGGCGATAGTATGCAGCTAATAACTCAGGTGGAACTAAAGCCCCCTTTTTAGCCATGTTCTTTTTTAAAAAAAATTTCAATTGCTATTACAGACTGCTCGATTGGTTTCTCTAGCTACAACAGAGGCAATTGTAGATAAATTTGTTAATAAACATATATTGGTGATTGATCAGAATTTTCTGGTGAGTGTTTTTATATTAATGAAGCATAAAGTGAATGATCTCATTTATATATGTTTTAAAGAAGTGATAAATAAAATTAGAGTTGCTCTGCTTCATATGTATTTTATTTTATTATCTTAAATCCTGCTACCGATAGCTCGACCTACCATTCCAGCTAATTCTGAAACAGCCGCTGGAAGTATTAGCGGTAAAAATCCTCCGTTTTTATTCACCAAACTTTTTTCTTTTGTTTAATACAAGTTGATAGATCAACAATTTTTCTGATATTTTTTATATATTTTTTAATTTTTTTACATTCACAGGAATATTACCTGCAAGCACGTTGAAACAAATTTCACATATTGACATTATTTGGGATTTGTTTGCATTTTGCAGCAGTCATCTTCTTTGTTTTGGAGAAACTACTGATAATAAATGTAAAAGTGAATAGTTCTTCTTCAAGTGTCTCATGATTTTGGCCTATATACCCTATATACACCACAGCTATCTGCAAACAAACTGTCACGTAATCTGTATTCCTCTCTCGTTAGGGGGTGGAGGTCGACTACTAAATAAGTAAATAGTTTCTCTGTTGCCTTTTTATATGAATCCATCACAAATTTCGAATTTCCTGGAAACAGTTGCCTGTCAATGCAAGGAATTTAGCTTATATCTCTTGAATTTTTAAACAACATTATATAGTGCGAGTTCAAGCTGATATCTCGCACAACTTTGCCTCTAGGAAATAAATTTTGTAAAATTAAAATTACATCTATATTACTGTGGTGTGAAATTGAAGTAAATAATTCTGCGATTTTGTCATTTAAATTATGCATAAAATTATCGATTACTATCAGATCTGTTCCTGTGTAGTCTTCAAGCAGACCATGAATAAATTCAATGCTCGGTTCTTCAAGAAACCTAGGTGAACTAAACGCATAACACCATTTTATTTTATTTAAGCATTTACCATAAATCTTGTTTTTTAGAATTTTCGGCACCAATGATGTTTTACCAGACTGACTTTGTCCAACGATTAAACATGTACTTGGATGTCTCAGCATTTTTAAATATTTTTTACAACGCAAAAATTTTCATAAAACTAAAAGTGAGTGATTTGTATTCGAACTGTTATAGTTTCTGAAATATAACGATGATTACAAAACCGTATAGTGGTTACCGTTAATTACCACTAAAAACGCATTCTACATTCGACCCGAGTTGCTCTAAAAGATCAGATGGTTTGGAAATTGTTGCTTTAACCATCCAAACCATCTAATCCTAGAACGAATGTATCTATTGAAACTATAAAAGTGTTTTTGAAACCTATGCAAGAAATTCTTCACTTACTCAAAACTTTAGAAATTGGCTTATCATTCAAAGGGTGTAGGTCCTTAAAAGTAGAAGTATGGTAAAAAAAATTGTGAACAGAAACTATAAGGTTTGTTGGATTAAGAGTGATAAGCGAACATAAATAAATTTCACACTGCTTATATAAAGAAAGGCATATCTAAAAACTATGAAATATTTTAAGAAATGAAGGAAAGAAACAAAAGGAATGAAATATTTTATTAAAACAAGATTTTCTCTATTAATATAAACAGAAATTATAACTAACTCTCAGACTTCAATGGAAAAATATGATGAGCAATAATAATAAAATATAAATAACTGGGGTTAATCAGAATCATCTAATGGTTTGAAACTAAAATATGCTGAAACTAAAATGCGATTAACACATTTATTTCGGTGTGAGAAGCAGACGCTTCGATTGCAATATAAGAAACATATGCGATGTAGGCACTAATCGCTGCGATCCCAACAAACACTTCAATTGCATTTGCAGAAGCGCGAAGTGGGCGACAAATGCTTCAACTGCGTCTGCAGAAACTTACGCGATGTAGTCCAGAAAATGGCATGTTTTTGACAAATAGTCCAGAAGATGGCAACCTATATTACTTACTCATTTCTTTCTACAGGCAGAAAATTAAATTTACTTAAGATTCAGAAATAGTATTTTTTTAAAATTTTCAGTAAACGAAAAACCATGAGTTCTCTCACTCTGAATTCTCAGAAAACTTTTTTAAACGATGAATAAAAATAATTTTAAGAACCAATTACAATATTTTTTGACTTTGTAATATAACTGATATATAGTTATTGAATATTTCGATGCTTACCTTTTTTATATGTTTGGATTAAAAAATAATGAATTTTTTAAATCAATTAAAGTTGACCATTGTCCCGCAATTTAAAAACTTTGACAACAGCAAATACAGCGTGGAGGTAACAAGTAAAGCATTAAAATACTAAAGGATCTAAGTACTGCAACATATTGTATTTGAATGTGATCATTTGCTCTTAACCTAAATCTGTTCAATTGTTAAGGAAATGCTCTGCTAATACAAATTTTTTGAGTTTTTACATAAAAGACTTACACAAATTATCTTTTGAAAATAAAAAACTCAGTCTTCTTCTAATATTTCCAAAATTTTTAAAAAGTATTTATTACCCAGTAGCCTTTGTTTACCAGTTGATTCTCTGGGATTAATGGTTGCTAAATTTTCAATGAAATATTTTGCGTGTTTTCTCAACAAAATATTTTCTAACTCCAAATTATGATTGGCATATAAAACATATAGTTTGTAAGCCTCATACTGTACTTTTCATTTTACTATATATTTCCCTAACTATAGATTTTCTTTCTTTATTTCATCGTTATGCTTCCAATAATATTTAATAGAAAAGCAGCATTATTTAAAAATAGGCGAACTTAAAAAAAATTCCTCTATTGCTGGTTTTGAAATTAAATCTTGATTGTAAGTACAATGAAATTTCAATTTTTTTAACGCATACTTTATACTGAAACCTACTCAACATAGAAAATAACCGAACCTTTTGCTGTAATAATCAAAATTGGAGAAAAGGCTAGAATAAAATATTAGAAGCAATAACATAAACAATTGCACGTCATCAACGAAATGTATTGTCGCAAAATGAGCTCAACTTTCTTTTAATTGAAAAATTCTTTGGCAAAAAATGGTATCGCTGAAAAAATAATTCTTTGAATTTTAAGATAATCTAAAAATGTTTTTTTGAGCTGTAAATTTTTCAGATGTTTCAAAATTTCGATTAGTATTTAATGAAATAAAATTAAAATTAAAATCTACAAAACTTCGTTCAAATTATACACTTCTACCCTCTAAAATACTCCGAATTTGGCAACTTTCCAAGCGATCTCGCCTGTACAGCGCCAAAATAGAACCCACGCTTTTATTTTAGTAGTAGAGATTGATTTGCAACACCAAATTGTTTTATTGAAACGTGGATCAGATTTATGTCACTGTTTCATCAAATTTTTTTAATCGATTGTTTTTCTTTTGTTAAAAATTACTTTAAACTCAGATAATCTCTTGATTTATTTTTAAATAACCGCCACTTTTTGCTTGTAAATTGAAAAATTTAAATCAAGTTGAAAGATGTATTGACTTCCAGGTTTGGTATAAGGAAAGTGCTCAGGTCGCCATTCCTACAGGGCGCAAAAGTGGAGAATGATTTAGCTGTATATCAAAGAAGTTTTCACTTTTGATTTTATTCCCTTTCTTAAAACGAAAGTGATTCCAACGGAGGGTAGAAAAAAGTACCTTTTTTCCAAAATAGAGAACTATTGGAATGAAGTTTTACAAAATAAATAAAAAATATTTTTCTATTGCAGAAACTGAAGAATAGTATAGAAATGGAATTCGAACTCAAATTGAATGTCTGAATCAAAAAGACACATCTTTGAAAAGAAAATCAAGTTAAGGCTCTTTAAAATATTTGTGCTCCAAAGATAGTTTCATATGTAATTATTTAATATTCTTAATTGACATTACAAAATTGCTACCATCAGTTTAATAGTTGAAATATTTCGTCGGTGATCTCGATTAGTTTTTGACATGTAACTCATATTATTGCAAAATGTTTTTTAAATACTATTTAAGTTTCATTCCAATTTCAATCAGAGTTTTTCTGGATAATTTTTCATGGAAGAAAAGGGATAATGTGAAATGCAATTTAAAAAGAAACCCTAGGTGCAATTTTAAATTATTACTCTTTATAAGATGAACTTACGTTTTGAGAATTTTTATATGATTTTCTATAACTTATTTCGTATATTATAAGATATTAACTCTTTTTGATTAGAAGGAAAGGAATTAAAAAGAACGAAAAAAATTGTATAAATTTTGAGAAATTTCTTATGAATTCCTCTTTTTGTCTTTATGTTTAGGTGCGAAAATCAGTAGTTGGCATTATCATTACCATTTCCTTATAACTGGGAGAGTTATAATTAACTAGATGAAGAATATAAATTTTGAAAATTTTCGTATGATTTTCTAGATTTTTTTTGTATTCTGACACGAAATTGAATGTTTGGCAAATGTTTGGCAGTATCATCACTTTTTGAATCGCAATAATAGGATTAAAATTAATTAAATTGGCCAAATTATAGTTGGTTGATATTGCAAAGCTTGGTTAATATACAAAAACTTGTAGAACTTTGGGAAAAATGCTTATACGAAACTGTAATTATGTAGAAAAATAGAGAAATAGGTAAAGATTTAAATAAAATAAAGGTTTATTTGTTTTTAAAAATCTGTGATGATTTATGCTTTATAAAAAATTAAACCTTACTTTCTGAATAACCCTCAAATATTGTCTATTGGAAAATATTTCCAGAATTTCCAACGAAAACCATTGTACTGATTTAGGAAGTTTTTTGTTTCATGTGAATGTCTATGGCTCCTCAGAACGCCATTAATGGTTATTAAGAGTTATAATAAATTTTATAGTAAACAGAGAACTATCATATTAAAATTTTAAATTCTTTCTAAACTTCGAACTGAAATAAACATTATTAGCTAGCTTCCTATAACCTGAATGGCATATTCTATAATCTAGAATATTTTTGATTAAAAAAATGTAAATAAAAAATAACAAATTAAATTAAATGTTAGAGGGAGGTACAAACATACATATTGAATAGCATTAAATTTGTACTTTTTATATGGCAATGAAAGAAATGAAAAAAAAAAGTTGAGAGTAGACTTTTACAAGCACAGAAAACATTATTGAAAGGCATCAGAATGCCACTTTTTTGCCTTTAATTTGGTAAACTTGTTTATAATTATTCGATAATATCATTTTTAATAAATAAGCGAAATAGTTGATTCATACTATTATGAAAACAGTTCTTGACTCTTTTAGAACGGAAAGAACTGTCTCTCCCGACTTGCATTACAGATTCGGCATGGTTCTCCGTTAGATTTTAATTTCGTGAAAACTAAATAAAAAGCAATTGCGACCGTCAAGGCACCAAAATTTAAATTCTGTCGGGGAAGACTATTAAAATCAATAAATCATGCCAATTAAGTTAAAATACATTTTAAAAACATAAAAGAACATGATTTACAAGGGGACAAAACTTTTTGGGGCAAAATATTTAACATAAATGAATTAAAATGATACTCGGTGAATACATCATGCTTTGCACTTGCTTCCAAGACTTGGTCTGATTGTTCATGGCAGCGGCCGCTGAAAGGCCAAGAAAACAGTTACGGTTAAACAATCAAATAATTTTTGATTTTATGAATAAATATCAATCACCATTTATAACTTACTGAATTTAGAATGTTTGCATTAATTAAGAAAAAAATGTAGCAATATTATTCTCATTGATTTAAGTGATCTGGACATTATTGAAAATGAAAGAACTCGCCTTGAGTGACGATGACTTTTTTTTGGGGGGGGAATAAAATCCCCTCATTACTAGCTACTCAGATTCAAGCACAAATGAAAAATCAAACTATAGCATCACAATTTGACGACTGATATAAATGATTATTATTTAAATTTAATCATTTTCATTGGACAAAAAATATTGATATATATTCTTTTTATGCATTTAAAAAGACACTAACCTCTTTTCTTAAAAGGCACTAACTTCTTTCTCTAACATCTCAGCAACCAGCTGTAGCCCTAGTGTTGCTTCAAAATGGGACGTTAATATCACTGAAACTAAAACTAAACTTCAGCGACCAGCTGTTCGCCTTTTATATTAAAAGTAATAATTTAGCCATTTCAACTACCTTTTATCAATTGCATTTTACTAATATAAATGAAATGATATTTTAGATAAACATAGATGCACGATAAATCCAGAGCTGGCTTTATATGTATAGCTAACTGATGAACTATGCATGCAAAGTAGAGAAATTAATTAACGAATAAAACTGACATAATATACATGGCTGTTAAGTATTAGAGCTCTGCTGTAGTTTGATTTTGGGGTAACTCTCAAATTGGGATGATAAGTGGGACAGGGAATCAACGATGACTTATCTTGTTTAGCTTAGTTATATTAACGTCCCTTTTAAAAGCAAAACTAGAGCTATTTTGGGATGGACCACGTAATTTTGAACAGTGGCCAGATGACGAAGACGACACCTGAACTGGCACCACCCTCTCAACACCAGACCACACCAGCGGGAGGATATTCGGTCCGGAGAATTTTTACTCTCACCCAACCAACTTACACAGTGGATCTTCAGTGGAATTGGGTCACAAACCTGAAACCTTCCGGTTATGTGACCGAGACCTTACCACCAGGCCACAGCGACCTTCGACAACTTATCTAAAAATAGAGAGCTTCTGTGCAACAGAAATCGATGAAATCTAACCGGGGGCTGTGGCTGGGTGTCTATTTCGACACGATAATAAAAAATAAAAACACCGGTATTATTAAATCGATAATCTGTAGTTAAAATTATTATTTTAACTACAAATTATTGATTTAATAATGGCATTTTGTTTTTGGATATATATATATATATATATATATACACTGATGGAAAAAAAATCCCAACACTAGGAAGGAGCAGTGCTAGATAAACGAAATTTGGTATGCGTGTTTATACATCTGAAAGATGACGTCGATTCAAATTTCGAGCTACGATCGTAAGTGTGGCGCTAGTAGCGACACTATGAAAATGCAAATGAGGTTTGCTTTAAATAAGCGCTGTAAGGTTCGTGATCGTTATTTACTGTTGAGATTTGACGTAGTGGGTTAATGTTAGTCAAGGATGCCTCTGTGAAGACGAAGAAGCCATTATAAACAGCTCACTGAGTTTGAACGAGGTCGTGTTGTATAGCTACGAGAAGGTGGTTTTTCTTTCCGCGATATTGCTGAAAGACTTAGCAGAAATGTATCCACTGTGCATGAGTATTGGCGGCAGTGGTCAAGGAAAGGTACTGCCTCAAGAAGACCAGGTTCCGGGCGGCCACGTGGTACTACTGAGAGCGAAGACCGTCGTATTCGGCGTATGGCTGTGGCTAATCGTACTGCGTCTGCAGCTGAAATTCGAGCTGCAGTTGGCACCACAGTGACACAACGAACTGTTACAAATCGGTTACTTCAAGGACAGCTCCGAGCCAGACACCCTGTACAGTGCATTCTACTGACTCCAAACCACTACCGTTTGCGACGTGAGTGGTGTCAAGCTACAGCTCATTAGAGGACGATCTGTTGTGTTTTCTGATGAAAGCCGGTTCTGCCTTGGTCGCAGTGATAGCCGTTTTTTGGTTAGAAGGATGCCAGGTGAACGCCTGCTAGTGACCTGTCTGAGGCCTAGACATACAGGGCCTACTCCTGGAGTTAATGTTTTGGGGAGCAATTTCGTATGACAGCAGGAGCACTCTCGTGGTTATCCCACGCACCCTGACAGCAAATTTGTACGTCAGTCTAGTGATACAACCTGTTGTGCTGCCATTCATGAACAGCATTCAAGGGGGTGTTTTCCAACAGGATAACGCTCGCCCTCATACCGCTGTTGTAACCCAACATGCTCTACATAGTGTCGACATGTTTCCTTGGCCTGCTAGATCACCAGATCTTTCTCCAATCGAGCACTTATGGGACATCATTGGACGGCAACTCCAGCGTCATCCACAACCAGCATTGACCGCACAAGTGCAACAGGCATGGAACTCCATCTCACAAACTGATATCCGACACCTGTACGACACAATGCATGCACGTTTCATGCTTGCATTCAAAATTCTGGCGGTTACACTTGTTTCTAATGTACCAACATTTCACATTTGAAATGGCTCTACCTGTGATCTTGAAACTTTAATCAATTAAATATGTTACCTAGACAAATGTATTCCTAAAATTTCATTACTGTACAATAATATTTTCTTGGTGTTGGGATTTTTTTCCATCAGTGTATATATATATATATATAAATACTATAGCGTAACCCCCTTCCTAATACCCTCCAAGAAATTAATGAAAATAATATTTGCAAGTGTTAAAAGTTGCGCTTTTGGAAGAATGGGCTCTGTTGCCCCAAGTATTTATTGATACCATCAGAAACAGTATGGAAGCTCGTTGTGAAGCCTGTATAGCAGTTCACAATGGTCATATTCCATATTAAACATTCTTTTGCCGAGATAAATGCTTTATCTCTGATTCATGATATAACGTATTTTGATATACCCTGTTTCTTAATTCCCAATTAAAATCTTTTCTATGTTGTTACTTGTCTAAGTTCTTTCTTCCATTGTAATGTACCTCTGTGCCGAATTTCGTGGCAACACAGAGAACATTTTTTTATTTTTCGCAGATTTTATATTTGTGACCTTAATTTTAGACATATTTAGAGTGTATTTAACAACTAACACGCAATTACTCGAGATTACATCTAACCACTCATTAGTAATTCTAGCCAATTAACCAAGTAACCACCAAACTTGCTTAGTACTGCCTACTTCATCTGTTTGTATTTTTTTCCTTTTATTTTTTATTTTTCCCCTTTTCCCAATTCTAATAAAGCGCAGTAACTATTAGGTTAAATTAGGTTGTTCTGAACTTACCCAGCACTGCTAAGGAAAGGAGATTTTAGGTTTCGAGCCAGGGTCCTCCTGACAAATATTTTATCGGCTGGCATTTAGTCAAGAAGTAGGACATTACAAGGTCTTTTAATTTTGATATTGGGGGTATATTTACTAATTTGGGCTATTGCTTCATTTTCATAGCTGTCTAAGTTATAAAATCTGGTTGATAGTAGTTTGATGGTTTATGTAAAGATTTTGTATTCGATTGCTTTGAACGATCGGTTCTTCTTACGTATCGCCTAGTATTACATATGGATCGTATTATCTGATTGTGTAGTCTTTGTATAATTAGTACGTTTGATTTAGCGGCATGGCCCCAAACCGGGCATACGTATATAAGTACTGGAAGTAAATAGGCGTTAAAAATAAGCATTTTCATGTCCCTATGCATTTTAGAGTTCCGCCCTATTAGAGGGGGGTGGGATTTACGAGTCTGGGCTCAGAACTTGTCCTTAACATAATAAAACTGCTTTCTCCAAATTAATTTACGATCGAAAATTACTCTTAAATATTTAGCTTCCTGAGACCACGGGATAGGGCTATTTTTAATTGTTAGTTTCGGGAAGTCCGGTTATTTTGGGGACCTGTGAAAAATGACCACTTCTGTCTTGAAGGCATTGATTTCAATCCTCCATTGCTGAAGCCAGTTCTCCAATTTATGTGGATGTTTGTTGAGAGCAATATGCACGTATTTCGTTCGGGTTTTTACTTTTGGCCAGTATTGTCGTGTCATCTGCGTACAAGCATAACAATGTGTTAAATTGCTTGGGCATGTCTTTTATGTATATAGTGAACAGTACTGGGTCCTGTTTGGACCCTTGTAGTACTCCTGTTTCGATGGGTTTTGTGTCTGAGGGGGCTTGTCTAACTCTAACTTTGAAAATTCGATCGGTGAAGTAGGACTCAAAGACACGGATCAGATAGCCTCGAACCTGATTACCAATTAACTTATAAATGAGTCCCTCAACACAAATTCAATCAAATGCCTTTTGGATATCAAGGAAGACGGCTCCTGTTTTTTGTTTGTTGACAAAACCTTCCTTTATGCATTCGGATATTCTGGCGAGTTGATGTGTTGTTGAGTTCTTTGGGTTCGGTCTAAAACCAAATTGCTCAGGACACAATATTTTATTATCAGTTAGATGTTTTTTGAGTCTCCTAAGCAAAATATTTTCAACAATTTTTCTTAACATGGTCAGTAGTGAAATGAGTCTGTAGCTAGAAGGATTTGTGGGGTCGTTTCCTGGCTTAAAATTGGGACCC
This sequence comes from Argiope trifasciata, assembly GCA_026543055.1. Lineage (NCBI taxonomy): Eukaryota > Metazoa > Arthropoda > Arachnida > Araneae > Araneidae > Argiope > Argiope trifasciata. The sequence continues at coordinate 1,722,423 of JAPMOQ010033694.1, forward strand.
CCGCTGCTGTCTTCCAACGTGCTGGGAAGTGACTTACTTCCAATATTTTTCGTATCAATAGGGTATAAATTATTATTACATTAACGGGAAGGTTTTTGACTATTTTATTCGTGATGTTATCATATCCGAGGGCTTTATTAAGACCTTATCACAAGGTGAAATATTGTCGTCACATCGTCGTTATTTGCTGACGAAAGTGACGTCGCTTGAGCACTTGCTGTCTGGTAAACCTAGAAAAACAGGTGAACAAATTGGTGTATTTATCACTCTTTATTCACTGCTTCCACTAAGTGAACGCAGTTTCTCATTTCATAATTCGTGAATGTTCGGTGCAAAATGGATTTTTCTAAAACAGCGTTATTATGCATCGTCCTGGGAACAGTGCTAAAAGAAAAAGAGAAATCCTAAAGAAAATTGTGGTCGCGGAAATGGCTGCTTAGACGCAGGCAGAAAGGCTGCTATGAAAATAAAATTAGCTCTCATATTTTATGTAAAATGTTTCATAATTTTACAGAATGAATTTCTATTATTAAAATGAGTTTCTATTATTATCTTTGCTTAGAAAAAGTACTATCCTTGCTTATTTGAGTAATTTTTAAATTTATTTATATGTAATACTTAAGGTATGCATTCAAGATTTTACTATTGATTATTTACTTTTAAGGAATTTAAATAATTAATTATTAACACAATTTATATCAATGAGCAGAGTTGATACTTGTACAACAGTCTTGATACAGTCTTGTATTTGAATTGAAATTGATTGTTATAATATCATGTTATAACAATGTACAACTCAGTGATTTCTGTTTCAAGAAATACATGTATTTTCATTGAAAATCAATTTCCATATCAGCATTTATTATATATTTTTTATTTCCGGTTTCATTGCTACATGGATGCTTCTCTCTCTCTTTTTTTTTTTTTTTCTTTATATATCAATTTTGAATCATAAAGTTCATTAAGAACATAGAAGTGTTTCTCTTTATATCCTGTTTAATTTCTATATGCATATTTATTTATCATGACCTTATTCGTGTTTATTAAATTTACTGTATTGTATGTTTTTTTTTATTTTATGATATTTATTCAATGTAACTTTAGCATTTTAAAATGCATTTCAGAAACATTCTGCTTCAAAAGCATATTGCTCAACATTTATGTTTTTATTGGTGATTAAAAACTGTTTAGTATCTAGAATGTTTCTGCTGAATAAAATTGATTTCATCATTTGCTTTGACATTGTTATGCTATGTTTACATTCTTTCCAAATGTCTAGAATAATAAATAATTTGTGAGTTATTTTCAATAGGGGATTGCATTGAAACATCCATTTATCATATTTTTTGGAATAATTATTCATATGCATTTTATCTATATTTTTTGTAATGTGTAAATTTATAAATTTGATTTTGCTTGCTTGTTTTTTAAGGATTTCTACCAATTAAAATGAAATAACTGATTCATAAGTTGTATAGATTTAAAAAATGGTATCTATCTCTTTTATATTATCTAATTTGAAATTGTTATAATTTATTCCATATATACAAATTTGAGTTTTACGTTCTCTCCTCCGAGCAAACTGAAAGCTTCTAAGTCTCGATATTAATAAAAATAATTACATAAGAAAAGTATAATAATTTTATTAGTAAGCTTAAAATTGTTGACTTATTTCGGAGTAATCATTATTTAAAAGAAACTATATTCATAAAATTCCACATTTAAATAATATATACAAAAGAACATATGTAATTTTTCAAAAAACAATTCCATAGCCATTTGTCAAAATGATCATTTGAACAAAAAAGGGGTGTATGGGAAAGGAAAGAATAAAACGGTATTAAACTAATTAAAAAACAAAAATTACGTTGAAAATACTAATTAAAATTTAATATAATAAGTAAAATTAAATTACTATGAAAATTTGGAGAATGCTCTTTTGGAACTTGCAGATAAATTATTAAACCAGTGCAAAGAAATTCCATTGCATTTAGAAATTCCTTCTTCTATTGACATTTATTTTCAACTAAAAAGTTATTGAATTAGTCGGAAGTTTTGCTTTAAATTTAATCTTTAGTGTTCTTAATATAATGAATATAAAATGGATTGTAAAATGAAACAAGTTGTACATTTACCAAATTTAAAAATGATTTCCCTTTGAATATATTTTTCATTCCTAATAGTGTCGATCTTAATGTCATTTATTGTCCCATTCAACTGGTTGTAATGGCTATTAAAATTTGTAACAATAAATTCAATTTTAAAAAACACTTTTTTTTCTATTCTTAGTATTTTTATTATTAATATTTAACAAGCAAAAACATTTTACGCTACATTTGTGTTAGTATTTTATAAATTCCAATAAATTAATCCTATCCTATTGACATTAAATTTAAAACAAAAGAATATTGAAAAAAATTGTGGGTAGGTTTTATTAATTAAGCTTAACAGGATGCATAGCATCATGCAAAGTACTTAAATTTGAACATCATTTTTAAGATCTTAAAAGTGTTTTTTATTAAAAGGAAATTCAGTATATAGTCACGCACTAGTTTCAAAAATTACTCTTTAAAAAAGATGCAACTACAAATCTATCCTTCAAATCTTTGTCAATGCATCTTTCTCATTGCCAATATATAATCAGAATTGATGCATAATTTCAAATTAACTGGTAATTTGTTAAATTTAAAAGAAAAAATATTGAAAAGCAAGCCTGAATTTTATTGTTACTCATATGAAAGGTGATTTAATTTTTTTGTACTATATGATATCCAGTTTAAGGTTAGAAAACAGAATTAATCCTTATTAACATTAACTAAATTTTTAAATTATATAGAAGCTGCTCATGAACTATTTAAAAAATTACTATTATCAAAAGATTCAATATGAAAATAAATTTCACAGAAAGAAAACAATCCCCATCAATAATTTTTTTATTTACGAAAATATATCAGGTTGCATCTCTCCAAATTCCATAACAAGTTCAAATATTCTTCCTGTCATCTGTTCCCCATACAGTGGTGCCAGTTTTTTTAAAGTGGAGACAACAAATTGTCCCACGGCATCGCGATCAGATTCTGAAGCTTCACTTTTTTTTAATTCCGCCGTCACTATTTCCAATATATCTTCCCCCACATTAGTCTGGCGACATCTTTTGGAAGGAGAACCTTGGTTAGAAGTTCCTGGTGTAGTGGACCTTTTAAGTTGAGTGCTTAACGAAGACTCTGGAGTGCACTCCTCATCCAAACACTCCTGCCTGAAGCTTTCATCTGTTTCTTCCTCAAAAATCTAAAAAGAATAATATTTTCACTATACATTGAAATATTAATCAAAGAATACATTTAAATAGGCATAAAAATGCCTGTGCTAAGAATAAAAGTACCACCCAACTCCTTCAAGAGATTGGATTCTGGACTCTTCTCTGATAATAATTGATTGAAAGGTATATAATTAATTAATGCTATGATCACCAATGATGTATTTAATAAAATTCAATTACATTAAGTGTTAATTAGTTACACATTTTATTTCAATTTACCTCTTGACCAGCTTTTTTATCATTCAATTTCAAAAATTAAAGATAAATTATTAAGCCTAATTATCACTAAATATACATATATAAGTTATTCATAACTAATAACATATGTTATTCACCAACTAAATAAAAGCATGATGTGAGAATTAAAAACATTTTTGCAAAATATACCATTGGTTCAAAACATCCAATTTCATTTGTGAAGGACTCATCCAAATTGGATTTGGATGAGCCAGCGTGGATGGTATCTCAGGAACAGCAGTCTTTGATAATGCACCTATTTTGGTGCAATATCTAGAGCTACTGAGCCTGACGACAACTTTGCTTTTTTCTCTTCCCTCTGAAAATATGTTCTTAACTTGCAGAATTCCTTGCGAAGTATTTCTTCAATAAAAAAGAATTTAGCATTAAATCTATATATTTCATTATATAAATATGTGTGTGTATTATAATAATGTCACTTTTCGTAGCCAAATATCAGTAACGAAAAAAAAAAATTACACAGTACCAAATTTAATTTTGTATAATTTGATTTGTAAATGAATGTAGAATAAATTCTTAAAAATTTTAGTTCTAGTTTCATGAATAATAGGCTATATTGGTAAGAAAGTACTGCTGCATGTTAATACACATTTATATAAGTGAAACACAATCACAAATGGAAATTAATAATCAATAAGAAAGTCATAAGTTAGGAGCTAATTGCCACATTAGTCATCTTGTCTATTTTAATGAATTACACAATTATATAACCTGTGCATGGCTCAATATAGTTAATAAATTGCATCCCAAATTTTAAAACAATTAATAAACTTCTTTATGTGTTTCACATTTTAGCCGGGATTAAATAAATGCAAGATAAAATAATTCAGCAAAAGAGATTAATATTTATATGTTACATATACAAACGAAAATTTTAACAAGAATTTTTTTGCACATACTTAAAAGAATTTCAAAATTGATTAAATGCCGTCTTTCTACATTATCATAAAATGTATTCGCATAAAACATTTTTTGATCATAACATCATACCCAGAAACATAGAATATTTCACCTACCTGATGTTATGTGGTCCTCATCCTCGGGCCATCTTCGAATCATCTCAATTCTTATTTCATCGTACAAAGTCTTTTTGAAAGTTTTTTTTTAAATAATGTGGATCTAATGGATCCCATAGAGCCGGCTTCTCATGAACAAGGTCAATAAGAGCCGACTCTTTCTCAGCTGACCAAAAAAAAAAACATTCACCATTTTTTAATTTTCAGAGCATTTACTACACGATGTTAATAATTTGATAGCGAGGTAAAAAAAGGCAGAAATAATCAAACTACTTTTTACCCCAAAGAAGGAAGAATTTGATAGAAACATTGCTAAGGATGGAATTTGCTTATTAATGTTTACAAAGTAGTTGACGTCAATCGCGGCGTTCTTGGCACACTACGTCACTATCGAAGTTCCACATGATTGGTTGAATTTCGTTTGCAGACAATATTTCCGTCACCATCGTCGGCATTTTCAAACTTGTTAAAAAAAGTTGTCGATCGTCGAAAGACTTGCTTGACCAGTTCTTGAGGGTAGAAACGGAAACGTGTTGACGGAAAGTGTGGACGGTATTTTGCCGTGTGATAAGGCCTTAAGGGGTTCACAATCTATGTTTACATTTGCAGATGGCGCCATCTGTGTGTTGTGAAAATTATGAAGAGTTTCTCCAACCTTGAATTCAGTTTCCTCATGTGTTTTGCTTAATTTAAGTTGTATCTCAAGACTACTTGCCAGGCAAGTTGCTTTTTCAAGGTCAGCTTGAGCTATACTGGCCGGAACAACAAGGGTCGGAATTTTGTAAGTTTTCTTTTGAAAGGTTTTACTAAGTCCCAAATGTCCCTGGTCTCATTATTTAGATTGGCTAGTTTATTCGATAATTCAGTTTCTCTAATCTTCTCATCAAGTTTCGTTATTTGTTTATTTAATCTGTTTAATTGTGTTTATAATATTGGGCATCTGTTGCGTTGGTATAGTTTTCTTATTTGGTTCCTTTCATGATTATTTTGGGGTCAAAGTATGGCTGTTCGAGTTTAATTGGGGTGGAGTTGCATATTCTGGCTGACTAAATTTTACTTTCTAATTTCTCAGTGGGTTTATCTATATTCACTGAGTTTATTAGGCTGTTAATATTAAACATGGTTTTAATTAGTTCGTTTTTGAAATTTTTCCAGTTAGTTTTAAATTTAATATTTTGCTCGGGTAATGTATACTTAAAGTTGAAGTTTAGATCGACCAGTTTGTGGTCAGAGCTCAGTTCAGGTAGTAATTCAATTCGATAGGGGAAGAGGAAATTTTTAACTATTGTAAAATCAATGGTAGAGACCGAGTTATTGCCAATTCTCGGTGGTTCATTAGGGAACAAGATTTCAAGACCTGCGTTGTCAGTGAAATGTCTTAGATTGGTGCCTGTATTTGTGTTTTGTTGACAATTCCATGAGGTGTGGTGGGCATTATAATCCCCACATATTACGTGGTTTGATTCTAATTGTGTTAGATTTTCAAGATCGAAGAGAAATAGATTATAATCCGACTTCGGGTGGGACGTACATGGAACGTGACATTAAATGGATCGTGATTTTTAAGAGTTATTTTAATTATGGATGCTGGAGGGTGGGGACATTTATTGGTTGATACAGCATGGGACTTTTGACAAAGACTGCCGTTCTGCCACTGGGTTTGCTAACATCTGAGAGTTCGCGATAGCTATCCAACATAATTAGGTATATGAATTTTTTGCTCGGGTCTCAGGTGGGTTTCTTGCAACAGAATAATGTCAGGGTTATACTCATTTATAAATAGTTTGAGCTCATTAGTGTTTTACCTGGTCCCATTTGCGTTCCAGTAAATAAAACAAAGAGTGCTGGCAGGGAATGTTTACATATTAGTGGCACGACCTGCAGTTATGAATGCCTGGAGAAAAATTTGAAACTTGTCCGCCGGTGTTGCGGCGTTTTTAAGATTCTATGCCAACTGGTATACTTCAGCTATTTGACTAAATATGTTTCTCGTTTGGATTATAACCTCGAGTATCGCTGCCACTTTTTTAACGTCAGCGTTTTCTGAGTTAAAAGGTTTTCAAGCGTGTTTGTTTACATTGTTGTCTTCAATTGTCTCTTTTGGCGCCATCTGTTGCTCTGGGCTGGTATTAAATAGTTGCGCAAAACTAACATTATTTTTAATTACGACTTGATTTATTTTGAAACTATTTCCACTGGTGTTTCGATAGTACCTATTGTTTTGTCGTTGGATGGATTCGGGGAATGCTTCACATCCTCTGTAAGCCGCAGTGTTACCTTCTTTTTGCAATTAATGCATAAGGGGGGTGAATTTTCTCCTCGATATTAAAATTTTTCATTTCTTGGCTATTCCCATATTTCAGATACCACGGTTGCATCCCACAATTAATGGCTCTGTGGCCAAATCCATTGCACCTGTAGCATTGTGCTGCAGTGATTCTCCCTCTGTATTCCTCCACAGTTATTCTGAGGTATCTGAGCCTATCTAACTTATAAATTTCCCCAACGTTCGGGATTCTGTGCAATTAAAATTGATTTAGCAGGAGGGGCATTCGCATCTTAGCCTGTATCATCTTGATTACTTTATGGACATTGAATCCTTTAATTTTGAGTTGTTCTTCAATGTCATCAGTCATATGACTAAAATGTAGTCCTTTTATTACGACCTTTACAGATCGAACAACATTAGGTGAGATAACATAAAATTCTATATTGTTTTCCCTGTAGCACTCCTGAATTTTTTTATGATTGGCTATTGTATTCGTATAAATTTTAATAAAATAATTTCCTAGCCTAGTCTCTGTGACATTTGATTTAGTGTTTAGAAGTTCGATTACTCTATCGTAGTCATTTACGAATTTTAGAATACAAAGCATTATTGGAGGGATTTTTACAATAGCCTCCTCGTTATTGCTATTGTTAATTGGAGGATCACTAACTTTATATAAGCCTTCAAATTTATTTTGAGTTGCTATTCGGTTAGGTTGGGTTGTATTTGGGGGGTTTCTAGCCGATTTTCTCCTAGGTACAGTTTGGAATGTTTCAATTAGTCTGGGAAAGTTATTTGCTGTCTAAAACACAGCTCCCTGGGTATTCACAAGGCAAATTATCTATCGAACCTTTTAGGTGCTCTATCCGCTGTGTTGAGTTGACTCTCATCTGATGGACCTCCTGTTGGATGGCGTGTTCGCTTGCATTTGGTTATTTACTTTCGATTAGGTGCAACTTCCTGACGCTGCTGTCTAGGTCTGATCGGCCAAGCTCTATCCCCAGCAGGAGCCTTTTTCGTTTTTCTCAATTACTGAAGCACTCCTGCCAGCAGGCTACATCCTCTATCTGCATTCGGTCGACACCTCGGCATAGCCACTTAGACGGCTGCTCTCCATCAGATTCTCCACCGTTATCCATCATTCCCTTCTAATTCTGATAAGAACGAGTAGGGATCGATTTTTCGAATGAATGAGCCACGGAGGCATCTACTGCATTCTCAACCTATATATTGTCGCAAACAACAACGCCATCTGGCGTGACAAGTGCCTCATTTCTTAACAATGTGTATTGAGCTTATACAAGTTCATCATCTCGTTTAACTGCAAAGTGTAACTATAACCAATGGAACACACTTTTGCTGAAGGTCAAGGATTGATGATTAAGTAAATTTAAAATCGCAAGAAAGTTTCTGAAATAAATTTGTATTTACAAATATTAACATATAGAATAAATAGCAGTGATGAAAATAATAAAACCTGCAATTTGTCCAAATACAGTTATAAAACACCTCAGCAGGCTCTAGAAGACCAGGTACTTTGATTTGGCTAGAAATTAGAAGAAAATAAATATAATTGTCAAGTCTGTGGCAATATTGAAGATAGAAATAAAATTAGTACCGTCTGATGCGTTAGTATAATATAGTTGAGAAGCTAAAAAATAGAAATAATATATTATTATTTATAATAGAATAAGGAACAAAGAAATCCGAATATCAAAGAAAATTTTTAAAGCCTAAATATACAATGAAAAAATAAAAACTCGAGGAATCTAATGTTTCAGTAATCCATTTTTCACGAGAATGTTTTTCATATCTTTACATAAAAATATTAAATTTGTACATGTAATTACAAAATATTTTCTCCAACCTCCTTAAAAATTAATATCATTGTACCTTTTCTTCTATTTTATTCGTGTCCGAACTATAGTAAATTTTTGTTGACCATGCTTACTTGTATGAAATACATCATATAGATTCAAAATGGATCTGAATTCCTGCTCGTTGTGCAATCCTTATTTTAAAAATTATTTTATGTAGAAGACTACGCTAAAAAATCGATTTTTGGCGAAAACATCGAATTTTTTTTTTTTAAATTTTATTCTAGATTTCTAAAAAGTTTATTTTACAAAACAATTTTGAATTTAGTGTCAGCTTTCATTTTTATATAACTTCTGATATAAAATGATAAGAACATTCATATGTTCATTTAACATAACTAGTCATTCGGGCGCAATTTGTATTTCTATTTATATGCTACAACAGTGTTTCTCAACCTTTTAGTATTCACGGCCCAATTTTCAATGATAATTTTCATCGCGTGCCTCCTCCTCACCGCATACAATAAAATGTATACAATAATAATGTATTTTGAGTATTTTGGCGCTAAACCTACACTACAACCTTAATTTTAAACTTTACAAATTACCAAGAATATGGAAATTTATTGACAGTTGCAACACCGATCCTCAGCATTGAAAAAACAAGAATCCTATGACTTTTTATTGTTCTTGTGTCCCGCCATGTCGGGTATTCTCACGGTTTCGCGAGAAGTTTCGTTTTGTCTGGAATTTGTCTGGTCAGCTGAAAAGTTAAGTTAGGAGCGTGCGCAGATGTGAACAAATGTTTTCTCATAGGGAGAAGGAGAAAGTTCTATGATGCCAATTTCAATTCCAGACAATCTCATTCGAGTCGATCCTTCTATTGCTATTGAATCTATTCTGAATGTGTATGTTATATATTTTTTCGTGTAATTGCAATTCACCGTATTAAATATTCACGGCAACAGACTTATGCAGAATCATGGATAAATTTTTAAGCAGGCGTAAGCGAGCATTAGACGATAGGCAAGAATCAACAAGTACACAGACGAGCGTAGTTCCGAAAATAAAATCAAGAAAATATTCTCAAGAATACTTAAATTTTGGATTCACTAGTACTGAAGTAAATGAAGAAGAAAGGCCCCTGTGTATCATTTGCTCAAAAATGTTGGCGGCAGACAGCATGAAACCTAATAAACTTGAACGACATTTGGAAAGGCTTCATAGTAAGTACGTAAACAGAGAATTCTTCGAATTAACATTAAAATCGTATGAAAAGCAAAAATCATTGTTTTAAAAAAATTTGTCTGTGAATGAAAAAGCTTTAATTGCCTCTTACAAAGTTTCATATAAAATAGCCAGATGTAAAAAGCCTCACACCATTGGTGAAGAGCTTATTCTGCCAGCCGCAATTGAGATTGTAGAAATTATGTTTGGAGATAATTTTGCAAAACAAATGCAGTCTATACCTCTTTCAAATGATACTGTTGCCCGTCGAATTGCTGATATAGCTGAAGATGTAGAGTGTCAGCTTTTGTCGAAGTTACGTGACAAATTGTTTTCAATATAACTCGATGAGGCAACAGATAATAATAAAGATGCACATTTCATTGCCTATGCTAGATTTTGTGATGATTAGTCAGTAGTAGAAGAATTACTTTTCTGCAAACCAATAGAACTCAAAGCAACAGCACTCGCATTATTTGCTATGTTAAATGATTTTATGAACGAAGCAAACATAGAATGAAAAAATTGAGTCGGAATATGCACCGATGGTGCTCGTTCTATGTCCGGAAGATTCCAAAGTATTCAAGCACTTGTGAAACAAAAATCGCCACAGTGCGTCTGGACACATTGCATGATCCACAGAGAAGCTTTGGCTTCCAAAGAAATGAGTCCTGGTTTGAATATTGTGTTAACTACGGTTGTAACCGTAGTAAATTATATAAAAATGAGACCCCTGAAATCAAGAATCTTTTCCGCACTTTGTAAAGACATGGGTGCAGTACATTCGGCGTTACTACTTTATTACGAGGCCAGATGGTTATCATGGGGGAAATTTTTGCAACGTGTTTATGAATTAAGAGAAGAAATCGCCGTTTTCCTAGAAGAGGAAAACAGACCGGAAGCTGAGAATGTTCGAGATAGTTTATTTGTGATGAAATTGAGCTACATGGTCGACATATTCGAGAAATTAAATAACTTGAATCCAACTGCAAAGAGCAAATACATTCATATATTGGATACGAGTGATAAAGTTAATGCTTTTTGTAGGAAATTGGAATTGTGGAGTAGAAATTTAAAGGAAGAAAACTGAATAATGTTTGCAAATTTGAATGATTGTATTAAAACTTATAAAACTGAAGAACAGCATGTAAAAGTTGTTTTTGTAACCATTGAAAATCATTTAGCAATGCTAGCAAGGAATTTTTAAAAGTACTTTCTTGCTGGCGACAAACTGATATCAAGTTTCAAGTAGGTGAGGGATCCATTTCAAAATACTCCCGAAGGACTCTCAATTGAAGAGGAAGAAACCTTCATAGACTTCATGGCAAGCGGTGAAACCAAAAGACAATTTAGTAATAAATCACTCTTTGAATTTTGGTTAGGAGTGGATGAAGAGTTTTCTGCACCAAAAACAAGGGAATTTCGCATTCTATTACCATTTTCAACATCTTACCTTTGTGAAACTGGATTTTCTGCGGTGGCTTCTTTGAAGACAAAATATAGATCTCAGCTAAACATAGAAAAAGGACTGAGAGTGTCTATTTCTAATATTAAACCCTCCTTCGAAAAACTTTGCTCTGCAAGACAGGACCAAGGAAGTCACTAATAATTATTAAATTTGCTTTTGATTTAGTAAGTTGTTTTAATTTAATAAGTTAATTATTAAATATGTCGAAATGTATTTTGTTTTGTAAGTGTGTGTATGTTCTTTCCTTTCAGTCACTTAATCAATTTTTTTGAATAACATTTTCTCTTGGACATGCTAGCGCCTCACCATCAGTGTGCTCGCGCCCCCCTACAGGGCGCGCTCCACAGGTTGAGAATCACTGTGCTACAATATAGGATAAAACATAACCATATTTTTCCTAAAAATAGATTTCAGAGATAATAAATCTCAAGAGTCCCATTAAAAAATTGACTCAAATATTTACAAGCTTTTGATAGTCACTAAAAGAATCTGAGAACATTTTTTTACGAATATTTTTGTAAATTCTTAATAAAGAAAGAAAGGACCAACATCTGAATAATAAAAATAAATAAATAAGAGCAAAATAATAATTTTCCCTAATTAAATATAATTAATTATTATGAGTTATTTTGAAGCCAAATGAGATAAATTTCTCTTGTCTCCCTGTCGGATTTATAATATGCCCCCCTTATCCTGTCGGCAAATTTCTACTGCTGCCTCAGTTATTTCTCTGATATTGCTTTTTTGCAGTAATTTCTTTATTCCCAGCCCAACCTTTTGTTAGGTTTTCTACTACCATCTTCAGTTACTCTTGCCGACGTGTAATATCAATCTCTGAAGATTCCTATAAATAAATTCAAGCTGTTACAAATTATGAAATATTTAAATGTTGTAAAGTGGTAATTCATAACCAGCTCCTCACAAATTACAATAATGGTTTCAAAAGTAAAGTAATTAGGACGCTAGTATATTATTGAGAGTAGATTTGCTAACGAGCACGATACACAATAATGAACACTCACATACCAAAATATAGCCAAGAATGTTTCATAACTCTTTCCAGATAGAAGGATGCTTAAAGTTTGGAGAGAGCAATCTGGTCAAACAGTAGTTTTGAATAAAATAAAAACATTTTACGATTCACTTTTTACAAAATTTCACATGCAATGTTTAAAGGGGGGAAGCAAATTCTCATAGTAAGATTGGTTAAAGACAAAACATTTTGTTTTAAATTTTAACATACACCTTGTAGAAGTCCTGGTCATACTCATGGGAAATTATAATTTTGTTAGAATAGCAGACCTTAAAAAAATTCAAAATGCTACTTCGCTCTAACTTTCAGAAACTGACAGAATATAAAAGCTGAATACAGTTGTACTAATGCTATCGGCACTTGTTAACCGTCAAAGTTAACTTCACATGTTTTCATCACAAAATTGAAGTTGCCTATTTACAGTTATATCCCTTTTTGTAGCATCATATTTATTCATTGTCATTTAAAAGGTTTCCTTTTTTTCATGATGTGAGATGCACCATTTTAAACCTGGAAATGATTACAAAAATTGCACTATCAATTTTTAAATATTTAAATTAAATGCGGTATTCATAATATATTCCCGCGCTGTAATGTTAGAGGAATGTGAAAATTAATAAATTTCTCAAGAATTGCTGAAAGTATGAATTTAGCTCTTTTAAATTTTGGATATTGCGATATGAACTTTATATTATTTTTATATTTCCAGGCAAATATATTTTTCATATATAAGATAGTGATTTATTTATAATAATTTCCAACTCAAACTTAAAGCTGTTTTGTTCAATTTTTGGATTATTATTTTTCAAGTTTTCTGCAAATATTAATTATAATTTCAAAAGCTAGTACTTAAATTTTGAGTCAAAGCTAAGCAAATAAATACGGCTCTTAAATTATATAGGACGTAATTAGAGAAAGGGGGTAACTTTCTATTTAGAAAATCAGAAGATAACTGAAAATTCCGTTGGCACATATTAAGTATGGATTTCAGTCTAGTGCGTATAAGATAAGATGTTATGCCTCCTTGTACTCGCAAGTCTCCAGTTTGAAATATATGTGTATTTACTTAACACATTTATTTTAGAGTGATTTAATAAGCATGAAAGATTTAAACAAACACCAATGGAAAGTTTTAGCGTAATGTAATGGTATTATACAATAAAAAAAACAAGGCCAATTATACTATTAACATTCTTAAATGAATTGCAGTTTTCTAGCAACTAAAAAAAATCACAGTATCTATTCAAATGCCTCTGACAACACTTTTTTTTATCACGTTTTATTTTCCTTTGTTTATAAAATAGTCTAACTTCCAGCGACCTTGTATTTTCAACTTTATTTATTTATTTTGTTTTTAGGTTAAGTTAGTTGAATTCCATTTTCAGTACATTTTAAATTTCAGTCAACAATAAGTTTCAATAAAATATTGCTTTAAAACATTAGCAATTTATTAATGCAGAAGGGTATTTGTTAAAATCAGAATTTATGAATCGAATATATTCGTCAATAGTTTTGAAGAGCGTTTTTGTAAAAAATCCCCATTTTAAATTTTCATGAACAGTAAAAAAGTACCTTGTTATTATTTTTTAATTTAAAACAAAAACGTAAAAACATACAAAAGTTTGAATACAAAATGAAACTTCAAAATCTGAAAGAGAGTGTTATAGAAAGAAAAAAAAGTGTTCAAATCCCTCCTTATGTGTTTAGTAAGTGTCTAGATTAGGGTTAATCAGGATAGTTAAGAGGTTCATCTTCCTTTTTAGATAAAATTTCTTCCCAGAGGTTGAATAGTAAAAAATGGAACAGAGACAATTTTAAGCGGGCGGACCTACCAGGTACAAGATGGTCTTCGCTGCTGATTCCCCTAATTATATTTTCCGTAATCGATTTTTACCCTCGATGATCTTTACGAATCTCCATTTTGAGAACGAAGCTTTATTTTAAATTTAAAGACAAATAATAGTTTGCCTTACAAATTTGCTTTTGCGTTATTTTAAACCTGCAAGAAATGACTTCATTTTAAATCATTACATCGTATGTATATTTTTAAGACCTTTTTATGGAATATAAGTTCACAATATAATATATACATGCTTTCTTACGAGTTATATCGCGATTGCTAGCCGAAAAGTTTTTCCTTATTTATTCAAAAGGTATAAAAATTTCTGCATCTTTTTATATTAAAGTGAAGAAAAAAAATCTTTCCTTATTTATAGTTATTATTCCATTTATCATTTAATAAGATTGATGAAGTCATATTTGAGGAAAGAAGACGATATTTCAACTGGCATCCCTTTTCTTTAAATAGTTTTAATTTAATAAATCAGTTAATTACCAACAGATACAATCCATATGTCCTTCTCCTCAAAAATCTCTGAAGGTTAAGAACGATTCCATTTTTTTCTTCGTGAAAGCAAAATTACCCTGCACTCTGAATGAGTAGATAGATCGCGGTATGTATATATTGAAAGATGATCGATTCCTTTGACTCCAAATTTGATAAGAATTTCTACTCTTAACCCAATGAATGTATACACTGAATTATATGCAACTAGCTCAAAAGGTGTAGTTATCATACACTCAGATAGAAAGACAGACTTCCTAAATATATATTTCTTCAAAATTGGTAGAAATCTACTATTTTAATACTGAGGTCACATACAAAATTTCATTAGTCCAGCTCAAAGTGTTTTGAGTTGTGTTTAAAGGCAGATATATTTAATTTCAAATTTATTTTTATTTTTTCGGTTTCAGGGATATTTTCGTGAAAACCAGTTTGACTTTGAATTTTTTTTTTTTTTTGATGATGACACTATATTTGTATATTTCGCATGCCAGAACTTAAAAATGTTTAAAATTTTTAGAAATGAATTAAATAGTACTTAAATTACTAAAAGATCCACCCTTCAAAACTGCACATCATATTTGTTGTCAGAAGCTTGTGACAGAGGATTAATGCATAGAAGTTCATTTTCAGCCCTATAAAAATAAATACGATGATAGTATATTTAGTTAAAGTTGTTTTTTTTTCTTTAAAAGAGACAGGGTTTGACAAGTTATTCATGACCTTGTAAACAAATAGTCTCAAATAAAATTTAGTAAGTGAAGTGAAGCTCTACATCAACTTATTTTGAAGAAAAACTCCACACGATTATTATGAAGCACTATAATATAATTCATGAAAGTAAGTTATATCATGAATTTTTTTTTTGTTGTAGTTTATAATACTTTGTGAAATTTTATTTTTACATTCCAGAAGTTATTAGGATACAGCAAGTAGAAACACACACATGTGTAGATATAAATCAAATGAATGCTCATCTTTTGTTGGACAGAGATAAAATTAATACCAGTTTAAAAACTAAACAATAATCATAATACAATACTTTTATTAAGATATTTTACATTCCAAAATGCTACTTATTCAATTATATGTCTTCAAAACTGGTTTATGCACTAAATTTCAATAAAACACATTTTGCATCACTATGAAAAATAGCTGATGAGTCAAATTTATAAATTTTCAATAAATTTACAATAGTTTTTTTTTCTTTCATAATCTGTCTGGGATCAGTCTAAAAATATATAATTAATACTTTCTAAATCAAGATAAATTTAGGCTTTAGTAAAATTTCACACAAAATTCAAAGAGCAAGAAGAAAATAATAATCTTAAAAAGCATTTAAATGCAAGCATTTCAACATTACACTTCTTTTAACAGAAATTCAAAAAACTTTTTTTTTTTCCTTAATGGAGGTAAATACATATTTTCAGTAACCAAATTATTAATTTGAGTACAATTAAACAAAGTTTAATACATACGGAGTTTATATTTAAAGAAAATTATTTTTAAATATAATGGCATAGGAAAAAGTAATACATATTTGAAAAAAAAATTAGTTTGCATAATAAACAAAACACTTGTATGAATACATCAAGTGGGTAATTAAACGAATTAATAAGGAAGTATAATTTATTTACAATGAATTAAAAATAATAAATTATGAACTATAAGAGCAGAGAAAAGAACCTCCTCTTAAAACAAAAGAATTCCGGAGAAAATCATTTATTCATAAAGGTGCTTTTTTTTTCCTTTTTACATTCTACACATATATAATTGACTAGAGGGAAGCAAGAAAGAGATTTATTTGAAAATCTATTCTGAAATTATACAAGATGCTTTCTGAACTGACTTGAAAATTCAAAGAAGTTTAAATGGAAATGAAACTTCATTTTCCAAAATTATACTTCATATTAATATCAGAATAACAAACCCTTTGTAGATCTAATATGCATTAAAGAAATCAACATAATCAAATTCTTAAGTTCTAATTCACAACTCTAAACATCCAATATTCTACACTATGTATTATGCATGATTCAATAATGGCACAAGTGGGCTACGATGTATACTATTGAGAAAATTTACAATTCAAAAAAAAAAAAAAAGTATACATCATATAATAAAAAAAAGAAAAAAGAAACCCTGCAATTTGACATTTTTTCTTTAGGAAAAATCTTAAGAAAAAAACTCTCAAATAACAGAGAGTAAAAGATGTGTTGCTCTCCTCTCTATAAGACATTCATACTCTAAACTACCCATTTTTACATCATCTTCATCATTAAATACAAGAGGATCCTTTTCAACAAATTACTTAGTTCTGTTAGTATAATTATTTGCACTACCAGATATCCTTGACTCAGCAGGAGCTGTTTTAAACAACTTCATTTTGCTTTTCATATATACTGGGTAAATATGATCTGTTAGAGAATCAATCAAAATATGTTTTTTTAAAAGATGGCAATTAATTGGCTCCAAAAGATTTATTTCCTATTTTTGGTTAATTTCTTGATCAGTCTCAGAACCAGACTTCTGGAGGAATGATAGAAGTGAAGGTATTTCTTCCATCTCTTCAGAATAATCAGATCTCCATTTTGAGCTATCTTTTGTGCCAGATGAACAGGATTTGAAACATTCAACTGCTTTTGTTATTTTACCAACTTGATGTTGTTCCTTAGCTTTTTCATACAAAGAAATGAATGGTGAGTTAATTGCACATTTCTTTTTTTTTTTTTTTTTTTTTTTTGAACAATTTGTTACATTTATTGTTGGGCATGCCACAAGGTCTTCTGTTGTCTCCATTTCCTAACATTGTGCTTCTGATGTTGAATTCAAATTTAACCATGTATCTTTGCATTTACACTCAAATATATCCAATTCTGTGCAGTCTTGACAGTATGTACTGTTTGATATGATTTTAAATATCATCTTTATGAAATGTTTGGTCTATGTTCAGGGTTTCAGTATAGCTGGTCTGGAAAATAAATGAAATGTAAACAATTAAAAAAGATACAAAATATGTCACTTATCAAGAAAATTTCACTCCATGTCTATAAAATTGTGGTTCAAAATTCCAAATAAGACAATGCAGATTACTGATGGGAGATTCTAAATAATGCATGATTCATTTTCTAACTGACTATTTTTACTGAAAAATATAAAGTTTCAAATACATATGAAGAAATGAAATAAGTATATATAAAATTTAATCAAATTGATACATCATAAAATTATGTTTCAGATATTCTCATAAAAAATTGAATAAAAACCAGTCTAAATGTGATTATGAGGAGCCAGATAAAGTTTCATCCAAAAAATTCTGTTCTCAGAATTTGAATAAATCAAGGTTATAATTCAAATTGATACATTGTTACGGTTTAACATATTAATTTGAGTTTGAAACATTGATATATTTTAATAATTATTAATAAAGACTCTATAAATGAGGTTATACTTTTAGGAAGAAAACTTTTTATTAAGAAAATCATCTTGATTCAAAGAATCTTATCACAGTGAGCTAGATAACTATACTAAATTTTTTCATATATTATTGATGATTTTACAAGCATATCGATAGTTTATACAAAAATGTATTTCAGATCAAAATAAAAGTCGTTTTTTCCAATCATGACTTCCTCTCCCAGCTTAAAAATCCCAGAGAAAGGTTAATTGCAGACAAGTTTTAAAAGATAGCTAGCTCTGCTGGTAAAGACAGCCATGATTAAAATTCTTCCTTTTACGCACATTCTATTTTCCTGACATAGCAGAGGCTTTGTGCAAAAAAAGCTGAATTTCATAAAATATTAAAATGAGCCTAATATAAACACTGGGGGGGGGGGTAAAATATGTATAATTATTAGAAAAATAAATAAATAAATTTATACAAAAAATATTGAGGTACTAAAATTATGCTAAAATTATTAAGCAAAAGAAAATCCATGAATTTCAAGAATGTCAAAATCCAACTACAAAAGTGCCAAAACATATGCTTCCAAGGAAATGTGTCCTGTTTTAATAATTTAATAAATTTTAGATGATATTATGATATAAGTATAGTTAGAATTCTAGGTATAGAAAATAAAAATTTCTTGATTTCTGACGTACAGATTTATTACCTCAATTTTTGTTTTAGAGTAAACATTTAGCTCACAGATTATATAAAGGTAATACTTGTGAAATTTATAAACTGTAAGTAGTAGGTGAGAAGTAAAATATTATTTTACATTCTTAAAAATATGATAATTTATTCCTAACAAAAATGTATGCAAAATTTTAGGCATATAAAACTGCCCTCATTTCCAAAAAACTGTTTTGAATAGCTGAGCTGAGCTCTTCATGTTTCATGAATCATATTTATTTCATGTATTGTTAGGAAAAAAAAGACAAAAACTTTTCCCGCATTAAAATACTTTACTAATCAAATTGAAACTTTACTTGATATTAAGGCAATAATTCTCAAAACTTAACACCATCTGTTCCCTTGAAAATGCAGTAAAACTAAAATACACATCTCAAAATTTCAGAATCTAGATTAGCATAACCTTATGCTATATCAGAAATGAAAGTATGATTTAGAGCACCCTTGGTTCAATTTAAATACTAATCTAACAAAATAGTTGCGAAAAAAATGAATAAACAAAATGACCACATATCAGACAAAGCATCACGATTATTCAAATCAGATTGTTTTGAAAATAGGATTTTGTAAGCTAGCATCTACAACCCATAATTGTATGTTACATAATTAATTTCAAAATCAAGGTTATAAACATAAAAAAAGGCAGATATTGCTATTTATAAATGTTTTAGTTGTTATAAATGTTTATGTAACCTTATAAAATCAGTGCTGTTTATTTAATCACAACAACTTTATCTTAATTTTTAACATATTTCAAATTTAACTCCTGTTTCAAAATAAAAACAGTATAGAAAATTTTTAGATGTTGTTAGATTAATGGCATCCTCAGCAAAGGCCCAATGGATAAAAAGGCTATAATATAACATATTTTTTATGTAATGAAGTTAAACAGGTTAATAAATGATGCAGTGAAAATTTACTATTATTAAAACTTGTATAATTTTTGCGATACTAATAAGTATGAAAATGTATATGCATGCATATATACATATCAAAAATATATTCTAAACTACAATTCTCTCTTCAATGCATTTCTTTCTCATATTTATTCTGTTTACCAAAATTTTGCAGAAGACTTTGATTTTAAACCGCATTCATACACTATCAACTTTCTTTACTAAGAGATATATATTTCAATTAATGCATTTAACCTTTTTTCAAATATATATATATTTATTTATATTGCTTTTCATGCTGCAAAATAACAATAATAATAAACAAATTCAAAAAAATAATAAACGAATATTGATGGAGATCCTGTAATGTTCAAATAACCTAAAAAGGGTGCCAAAATGCAAAGTATCAAAAAATGATACAAAACCACTGCAAAAAAATGATGAAGATAATGAATGAAAAAGTCTACAAAAGAAAAATTGGTAATAGTATATGATACAACATAAAGAGGATTTTAAGTTTAAGAAAATGTTACAAATTTCTTTTGATCCTTAAAATTATATGAAAAGTTTTAAAAGAGATGTAGTCTTTATAACTAATTAGTACATTAAAAGAATAAAGACTTAAAAAAAATTTTAGGATATGTATTGAGACAAATAAATTGGACTGGAAATTTACAGATTATGGTAGGCTCCCCACTAAATATTTATAATAAAATTTCTACTTGATGAAGGACTTTTATAATGAAATTCTTGAATGAAACAATAAATCTCTGGTAAAGAGAGAATCAAATGTAAAATTTTTTAATCTACAGTAATATACTGGTTTCTGAAACAAAATGTACAATTAGTTTCCTCTTGTGAAAAAAATTTACAAACAAATACATAATTATTATCAAAAACTAAATGAAGCATTAATGAAATGAAGAGAAAGATTGAAAACAAGACCACAAAGGAAAAAAGGAAATTGACACCAGATGGATTTTATATATATATTTTTTAAATTATATACTCTAACCATAATACAACTAAACCTTGATAAGTGAACACAATTTTGAACAAAAATTTATTGAATTTATTAATAATTTTAATATAAACTAGTCATCAGTCTAGGCTCTTAAAAAAGCATCAGCTAACAAAATCACCAGTCTAGGCAACTACCATTATATATACTTATAATAAATTGTATAGATTTATATTGCTAAATGATCCTCCATTTCCATGCAATATAATTTTTCTTTCATACAAATCACTGCCAGATGAAAAGACAATTTGAACTCATATTTTACATATACTTACACAAATAAATAAAAAACAAATAGATAAGAATAAAGTTCTTCAATAAAACAGAAGTTACACAATAAAATATTAATATAATAAAACAAAACTCCCTTGAAAATACTAACAAAAAATGTCTTTCATTATGATATGTAAAATATAATAACAATTTTCAAAAGAGATAAATATATACTCACAAAATTCTTCAGTTTCTTCTTAAAAACTAAAATAGAATTTTAAAAAGTTAATTTTTTTCCTTAACAAAATAACATATTATTACATAACATATAAATGTATAAATATTACAAAATAATTTTCCAGCAGGCAATAATTTTTTTCTTCATATGCTGTCTATTACCTATCTACATTTCTCAATCAAGTAAAGGAAATTACTATCCCACATATTCAATTTCTCTCCCTGTGCCTGACTGCGATTATATTATCCAAGCTGCAATGTATATGGGCTTACAAAATAACTATCTCACTTTTTGGATTTCTAATACTTTCCTGAAAATCTGTTATGATTTCAGATCTGCTATGATTTGGGGAGACAAACTATTTTTTTATACAACAACGTACAGAATCAAATATTTAGGTAACATATGTAAAAACTTAACAGCAGTATATGTAACAAATATTTCTCAATGACAGACAGCACTGATATTTTTAATCTTGATACATTCTGTTAATTTTGAAAGCTACTTTCAATATATGAGGGCTATATGCGATATTTTAAAATTGCAATTTTACCTATTTAAATAAGATATATTGCTCAGCTCTGTCCTATTCCATCCAAGATAATTTTAAAGGCCCATTTTTATAAATATGGCATTTTTTTTTATTATTATACCTTGAAAATACTCAGAACACAAGAATTTTTTTTTCAACTGTTGTATTCAGTTTAAAATTTTTACAAATTCCTCAGTAATGTTGTAAAGACTACTCAGCCAAATTCAGACATCTAACACAAGGCATTTTTTAAATAATGCTTTAACCTATAGAGAAATACAAAATATTGAATCAAAATATGTTTTTTTCCCACAATCATGATACTGTCAACATGAATATTTTATATGTGTGAATAGAAAAGTATGAACACCTCTTATTAAAAATTTTCATCGAAACTGTCACAATAAATAAATTACACATAATTTCTTGGGCTCCTCAAATACCCATTGCAATGCAATAAAAATATCATCCCTTATACATATATATAAGAAGGAATGATTACAATTCAATAAGTAAAACAAGCAATTGTTACTTTTAAATTTCAAAGTAAGTATCTCTATATAAAACTCAAACAGATAGCTTGTGTTTTTTTACATTCTACTTGCACATCATCATCAGGTGTATTTGTTAAAGATACTTATAGTTATTCCCTCTTACTTTCAATAGGCACATCTTTTGAATTTATTGCATGAAAATTTAACATAATTAATATTTGAACCAGAAAAAATATCCCTCTTAACTTTAAAATAAATAGCAATATACAAAATATTTTTTTAAAAACATACATACTATTACATAAATATATCTATGAATTAATAAATTTCAAGCAAAAATAAAAAATGAGATTTTAAATTGAGCAAATTGCACGAGATCAAATCTTAGAAATCTGAATCTTAGTTGGCCAAATAATTTATTAAACACATTAAGAAGTATAAATAATCTGTTCCTAAAGAATAACAATATCTACATGAAGATTTTTGTTTAAACAAATTAACATGTACTACTTAACATGTTAATACTTCAGCAAGTAGCTACAGCAGAAGATACATGGAAAGACACCCAATTAAAATGGATACATTTACCAACCTTCCTCCAACACAGAGTGAATCTTTTTTAAATTTCAAGCTTGTAACCATCTGGACAAATTTGTCAAGGATGATTAATTTACTATCAATATAGAGTAATATTTTAATCTAATCGTTATAGAGATGAAAGTACTTTAATGCTATACTTTCTTTATGCAGTTATTAAAAAAAATATTTAATAAAATAGAAATTAAGTAATTATTTTGCTTAAAATAAATCAGTAGATACAAATAAAATTTTTAAGAAAAATTTAAACTAACCATTTCTTAAAGCTCTGAAAATGAGTTCATCTTCTGAGAGTGTATCCGTACGAATATTTGAACAAAATATGCCTTTTCACATGAAAATCCATCAGATTCATCATCAAGCTCAAAACCAAAAAAAACACAAAAAGCATCATTAGGATTAAAACTGCTTTCTTCTTCAAAATTTTCATTTGAATTTAATACTGAACAGAGCTGATCTTTGTTTTCCGCTGGCTTTACTTGATTTGATTCATCAGGCAAGGTGACAAGATCAGATTGCAGACCATTTCTGAGGGAAATTAACTTAGTTGAGGGATCTGATACACAAGTGTCTGTTACTGTAAGATCTTCAACTGGACTAAAGTTTTCTGATTTCCCTAAAAGTAAGGATTCTGCATTTGAAATCAATTGTTGATGAACAACAAAGGATCCATCATCCTGAGGCAGCTTTCTGGGTTCAACTTCACACAGTTTAAGTTTTTTCATAGCAACACACAGGACATCAGGATTTAGTCCACGTTTCTCACTTCCTCTTGGAAAATTTCTTTCAGCAGTATGATTAATATCAGATGTAGAAAAAAGAGGATTTCGAATACTTTCTCCAGGTAAAATATGTGAATTATCAGGACTCTCTACTGATTGTTGAGGCTGCTTATTATCAGTCAAATCATCAATGAATCCTGCTTTATCTTTTATCTCCTCTGGTTTTGCTTTCTTTGAAGCAAATTCTTCATTCGTGCTACCCTTCCTTTTGTTAGGTTTTCTACTACCATCTTCAATTACTCTTGCCAACAACTTAATACCATTCTCTGAGGATTTCTGCAAATAAATTCAAGCCGTTACAAATTGTGTAATATCTAAATATTGTAAAGTAATAATTTATAACTAGCTCCTCTTAAATTAAGAAAACTGTTTCAAAAGTAAAGCAATAAAGACAATAATAAATTATTGGGAGCAGATCTGCTAATAAACAAGACATACAAGAAGTAATGAACACTCACATACTAAAAAATAGGCAATAATTTTTTATAATTCTTTCCAAATAGTAGGATGTATAAGGTTTGGAGAGAACAATCTGGTCATATAGTAATTTTGAATAAAATAAAACCATTTTAGGATTTACTTTTTACAAAAATTCACATGTATTGTTTAATGAGGAAAAAGCAAATTCACATAGTAAGATTGGTTCAAGACAAAACTTTTGGTTTAAATTTTAACATACACATTGAAGATGTCCTTGTCATAGTCATGGAAAACTATAATTTTGTTTAAATACACTAATTAAATGAAATATAAATTGCCATCTCACTCTAACTTTTAGAAACTAAGAGTTAAAATATAAAAGCTGAAAATAGCTGTACTAATGTCATCGTGATCTATTAACCATCTAAGTTATTTTAACCCATTTTCATCACAAAACAGATGTTAGCCCTTTTTCAGTTGTATCCCCTTTTACATCATTACATTTATTTTTTATTGTTTAAAAATTTTTCTTTTACCCTAATGTAAAATGCTTCATTGAAAACCTGAAAATGCCTGTAAAAAACTGAGCAGTAAATTTTTAAATATTTAAATTAAAAGTATTATTCATGTTTAAATATATTACACATATTATGATATTCTTACATATCAAAAATTTGTATAGAAGGTATTAAGAAGAAAAAAAAGGAAAACTGCAATTAATAACATTGCTGACATATACAAGTACACACAGTCAAAAAAGATTTTTAAAATTTATAAATTTACCATGTGATTCTATTTCTATGTAGAAAATAGAATCACATGGTAAATTTATAATGCAATAGAAATAGAATTAGATAACAATAGAAATAGAATTACATAGTTCATTATGCAAATTAAATGAATTAATATTCACGTATTAATCATATTTCAAACCTTTTTGTGGGCACATAAGACAATACAAAAATAAATTTAACACACAGGAAGAGAAAATACTAATGTAAAAGCCATATTAAAGTCAAATTATTACTAATTTAGATTAATTCTATATAAGAAGCATATACAAAAAAATTATGCTGTGTTAAAATAAAGGAGGGTCTAAGTTGAAATAAAAAATAAATATATGTCATAAAATATAAAATATGCTCTGGCTCGGTAGAGAGACCTATGTTATAACATATCTCATGTAAGAATTATTTCTACCAAAACTTTTTGTAAAAATAATATTAAATAACATGCAAGAAAGTAAATTATGAAAATTTCCCAATAATTTAATTTTGATATCTCATGTAAAATAGGTAAAACATGAATTAAATTCTGTGTTTTGCAGCGTCTGTTAATAATTTTGATTGAATTTCGCAAGAAATCGATAAAATAACAGAATCGCTTTTGCGCAAGATAATTCATTTTTTGAAGAGTCAAAATCATTTTATTCTGACACAACTTTATTCAGAAACTGAATAGATTAAAAGGAAACTAAATATTAACTACTACCACAATAAAGCAACAGCGGGGGGGGGGGGGCAAAAAACACTCAGGTGTAAATATGAAACAAAAGGAAGTCAGAGTAAAATTATTTATCGCATACAAGAAATAATGTTTCAAAATTGTAAGTAAAATAAATATCTACAAACCATAACAAAATGGAAAACGGCAGCTTGCCAGCTGACGCGCCGTTTACCAATTCCAGATTAACAAATTAGCTGCCAGGTACATTATCCAATGTATAAACGTTACATACTTGCGCTGTTTTCCGTAGAATTGAAGATTTCAAGAATTTTTGAATAATAAAAATTGATGCTACAGTTATTTTAAATAACTGTCAGAAATAACTTTTATTTCAATCTATTTTAATTAAGATTATTATTAATAATTTTTATCAATTAATACATAATGTATTAATTTCATCAAACATCGACTAGTTTCATTTATTCAAATAGAACATTTAATTTTAATCGTAGTTAAAACAATTTATCTAATTTATTTATTTAAATAAAGTTGTTTTTTAAAAAAAAACTATTTGCAATTTAAGTTTTCCTCTAGTTTTAGATTCGGGCCATAGATGGCACCTGCAGAATGAATATCAAATACAACTTTCCATGCGTGACTAGGAGACAAGTCACTGTTGGTTGGATCTCTAGTTTCAGGAAATCAATAATCCTTCAACCTCAGAAACGTCCCTTTTGTAAATATTTTCCACTGAATAACCTGAGTGATATGTCTTTTCTCATGTTTGCACAGATACTGTAATTCGAAAAATAACCCGCGCATTAACATTTTAATCCTTTACTCACTCTTCAATTTAGGGGATGGGAAATGGTATAAGCTGTGGAGGAAAATATGTTCTGGCTTTTCCTCTAATTCAGATGGGTTCAGTCCGTTTAACTAAAGTCGCTAAATAATGGTGACATAAGAAATTAATTCTTTGTGGTTTGGTATTGTCAGTACTCCATAGCTTTAATGAGTTATATTGGGCCTACGTATGGTTTATCTATAAGTTCCACTTCGGCGATTTTTCCTTATCTGAACTCCTGATGTGGTTTTGTATTATAATTTTACATAATGTTTTCGCCTTAAAATTGCAACTCATTTTGTCTAGGATAACGTTAAATTAAGCATAACGATATTGAATACATTATATGAAACTTCTTGCTAATAGTAATTTAGACCATTAAACTGAAGTTCATCCATTTTGGAATCATTTACATAGATAACAAGAATATATCCTTGCACTGCAATGATAGTGGAATGTAAAAATAAAATGAAAGTTAGTGAATTTCTAAAGAATTGCTGAAATAATGAATTTAGTTCTTTTAAGTCTTGGGCACTGCAATGTGAACACAATTTGATTTTTATATTTCTTAGAAAATCAGTTCTTTTGTAAACAAGGCAGTAATTTATTTAAAATACGCTGCTTAAAACAATTAAAAAATACTGAGGTTGTGAGTTTATCTTGCACCTGGATAATTGTTTGAATTATTGATACATTACCTATAGACATAGTAGGCAATATTAAACATTCATTTAACAGAAGAAATGCGTTTTATTAAGCACTCAGGCACAAAATTTCAAAAATGCAATTTGCGCATGTGAGAAAAACAAATAAATGAGCGTTGTTTCCTTAAAAGAAAATTGCTTTTAGTACAAGACATGGTTCCCCTAGACGGTAGCAACGTTGAATATGTTTGTGGCATCGAGTCAATGAGACTATAAATGAGGAGCAGGCTATTTTGTCCTACCCCTCCAGAAGATATCTGTCCAGTTCTTGGAGATTTTGTGGGGAGTCCAACAATTCGTCTGCCTAGAATGTCCTAAACATGCTTGATTGTGTTCATGCCCAGAGACCACGTTGGCCAATCCATTCGTATGGTTCCTTCCACCAAAAGAAAATCATACATCATGTTAGTAACTCAATTGTTGTTCATTAACACGAAGTTATCTCCAATTTTTTCAGTGTAAGGGACTACAATATGCCTCAGAATTTCTTTCCAATGTCAGTGATCGATCGAGCTGCATTTAGAATGATACAGAGATCGGTGAGCACCTCAAAGGAGATTCCAGCATACGCCGTTACTCCGCCGCCGCCAAATCTTACATCTTCGTGCAGGAACGCAGGATTGTTTCTACCCCACGTGCCCTCTAAATGAAAATGCGCCAATGAACAAGATGAACAAAGGCATGAGACTCGTTAGAGAACAGAATAGTGTGCCATTCATTTCTCCTCCAGTTCACAAGCTCTGTTGCTCACTCCCTGAGGAGCGACGGTGCCTTGTTACTAACGTGACACACACCATTCCTCGTCGAGTATACAAATCTAAAGAGTGAAGGTGGTTTCGGACCGTTTAAGTCAAAACTGTTGTGTCAGTAGCAAAAAAAAGGCGTTCTTGAAGCAGAGTGGCATTCATATTTCTGTGTCTCCGAGCCGTTAGCGTTAAACAACAGTCTTCATTTTGCGTTATTGCATATCTACGTCCTTGCCCTGATCTTCAACCTGCTTTCCAGTCTCCAAAACAGGGATCCAGTTCCTGGAAATGACACTTTGTGGAAATCCAATGATTTCAGCTACTTCGGCTTGTGTTTTCCTTGCCCTGTGACAGACCAACAACTCTCCAAACTTCTGAATAGGTTAAATGACTTCGATGAATAATGAATATCGATCACTCTTTTCTGTACGTTAAGTTGAAAACCAAATAAAAATTACTGCCGCTAAAGCTTAATCTCTGACGCCAAATTCAAAATTTGCATTCTGCGAAGTTTGAAAATAAGAAAAATTTGCATTTGTGACTCTCTTCTTCCATTTTATGCAAATAAAAAATTGCTTATATCTTTATTCTAAACTATACATACTATATTATCCTTTAATTCTTTTAAGCAGTGTATTTTCAGTTCAAACTAAAAACTGGCTTATCCTTTTATTTAATACTCGATGTAAATGCAAGTACAGACTTTTTAATATAAAACGCCTTTGGAAATTTTATTCAACAATAATTTTGTTTAAAAAAGAACTTTAATAAACCTGCATCTCAGTAATACATTAGAGTATTTGTTAAAATTTGGATTAATGAAAAGAATATTTTTGCCATTGGATTTGATATGAGTTTTTTTTAAATTACCACTTAATTTTCGTGAACTTAAAAAAAATGTATTTAATTATTTTTTTAATTTAAAGCAAAAACTTGAAAATATATAAGAGGCGAATACGAAATGATTTATCAAAATCTGAGAGAGAGCACTGTAGAAAAAACCCATTCAGTTCCCTCCATATGTATTTAACAACAGCCTTGTTTAAATTAAAGAGATTCACCAACCCTTCCAAATATATATTCTTCTCAGAAATCGTAGAATGAAAAATGGAACTCGACCATATTAAACAGCCGGGTACCCCAGTTACAAGATGGTCTTCTCAAGATTCTAGAAATTATACTTGCCGTAATCGATGTGCACACACGACGATTTCTTCGAATCCGTATTTTGAGAATGAAGCGTCATTTCAACTTTTTAACCATACGAAAAAATAGAGAAAGTGCCTGGATGAAACTTCATTTAGTAACACATTTCTAATTCTTTCAAAATTTTAATTTTTATGCTTCTAGAAAAGTCAATATGTTTTGAAGAAAATTAATCATAAAAAATTTCTATGTCATAAAAGAAAGCTTCAATTCTTAGGAATGAAATTCATTAAAACTAGAAAAAGAATTAGTTTCCTCTAAAGGATTTCGTTTCCTAATTATTATTTAGTATTAAAATGTTTAAAGTTGTAATGATAAGCTAATTTTAAGACACAAAGAAATCTCCTTCACCTCTGGAGTCGCGTTGAGAAATAACAAGACGTAAAAGTCATATGTCATGTAGTTATGCGCATGGCATTTAAAAAATCTGCAAAGCTTTAGTAGATGAGTCTATCATTAACGTTCTCCTCCAAGTATGAAGCGGATCTTTTGTTTTCATTTGAAGTTATCACTGAGTAATTTTCTTTCCTCTTATTACGCGTTAAAAGATGAATATTGATGTGGTGCTGGGTACTTTAATGTGAACGTGAAGAGTGATTGCCGTGTAAAATGCTTTTTTTTTTTCCTTTCAACAATCCTGAATTGCGTTGTTAGCTTTGGGATAGAAGGTTGTAAGCCTGCTTCGAAGTCAGTAATATGCTACGATCATTTTGAAGAATTTATTTAATATGTGCCCATTTACAAACTATAGGAAGCACACACAAAAAACCCTATTCCAGTAATTTTTATACCACAACAGCATATCTGACAAACAACTTTTTATTAAAAGCTATCCGATTAATGTGTTAGAACCGAATGATGTTACGATGAGATAAAGGTTTCTAAATTGAACAAGAAATACTCAAAATATGATTTTTAGTTGATGGCATTAAAATAAAATATATCATGAGGTTTTACTTTTTTATAATGGATTTTAAAGTTTTCTTATCTTTAAGTAATTCATATTATTCAGTTATTGCAGTGTAAAAAAGTTTAATTACAGAAAAGTAATCTGTTTATTCTCATTATTGTTTTTTTTCTGATAATTATCATTTTTATTTTTTGTATTTAAAGTGAAATTGATTGCTATAATGTCATGCTATATCATTGTGGACCTCAGTGATTTCTGTTTTAAGAAATACTGATATTTTCATTGAAAATCAATTTCCATATCAGCATTTATTATATATTTCTTATTTCCAATTTCATTGCTAAATGGATGTTTTACTCTTTTTTTTCTCCCTGTTTCTTTAATATTTCAATTTTCAATCATAAAATTATCTAAAAACTTAAAACTGTTTCTTCCAACTCCTTTTTATATCCTATTTAATTTCTATATGTATATACATATATTTATCATGACCTTACTCGAGTAATTAAATTTACTGTATTGTATGTTTTTGTTTTATTTTATGACATTCATCCAATGTATCTTTGGTATTATAAATTGCATTTCAGAAACGTTCTTATTTAAAAGTATATTGCTTGACATTATGTTTTTCTTGGTGATAAAAAAATGTTGGGTATCTAGAATGTTTCTGTTCAATAAAATTGAATTTATCATTTAGTTTGACATTCTTGTCATGCTATGTTTATATTCTTTCCTAATGTCTAGAATAATAAATAATTTTTTAAACTTGTGGTTGATTACATTGAAAAATCCCTTTGATGATATTTTGTCAAATAATGATTCATATGTATCTTATTAATATTTTTTTAATATGTAAATAAATATTATGATGCAAATATTAATTATTACACTTGCTTGTTTTTTAATGATTTCAACAAACTAAAAAAAATAACTGATTCATAAGTGCATAGATTTAAAAAATGGCATCTATATCTTTTATATTGTATAATTTGAAATTGTAATCATAATTTATTCAATACATACAAATTTTAGTTTCATGTTCATTCCGCAGTGAAAATTGATACTTCAATATCTCAATATTAATAAAATTATTTACATAAGAAAAATGTAATAATTTTATTAGTAAACTTAAAAATATTATTTTATTTAAAAGAAACTATATGCATAAAATTTAACATTCAATAATATTTAAATAATGTACATAAAAGAACATATGTAATTTTTCAAAAACACTGCCACCACCATTTGTCAAAATGTATCCTTTGAACGAAAAAAAAAAAAGATCTGGGAAAGGAAAGAATAAAAAGGTATCAAACTAATTAAATAGCGATATTAATTAATTATGCAAAAATAATTACATTGAAAATACTAACTAAAATTTAATATAAGAAGTAAAATTATATTACTGCGGAAATTCGCAGAAAATAATTCAAAATATTACTTTTAAAAAATCAAAAGATTTATATAATTATTTGGCTAGCGTAATATTTAACTTCAGTGTTAATGTATCGGATCAATGTTATCTGCAGACTTTCCGACATGCTCAGAACGCTTGAAAATGGCACCCAAACTGTTTGTTTGGTACATGACACGTGACTATGAATTGACCTCATTCCCACTCCGATATCCAAGGCATTGGCCGGAAAGATGAATTGCTTTTTGCAGTCAAGAGCGTACAATATTGGCTTTTTTGGCCAGTTTGCGCTATAACTCTTCGAAAGCTCGTACTCCCCCACCTACGATATAGCCCAGATATTTAGTGTGGTTTTGGGAAATATTGCACTTAGACGGCTTTATAGATAATTTACGCCGCCTACTCGTTTTAAGATTTTCTTTATGTGTTTTAAATTATTCATGCAATTCTACGGATAAATCGCAATATCATCAAAATACTGGGCAGATAAGCTTTCAGTTTTCTAACTCCTCCGACATGAGTTTACTAACGAAACACGAGGCATTGACCGACCCGAAAGGCATTCTTAAGGGAACATAGGCTGCGAAACTTGTTATAAACGATGCATAAAGTTTTGCCTGTCTACTAAGGGGAACTTGCCAGCATTTCTTAGCTAAGAACTTTACGAAGCTCACTCTTTAGACACGATCTTCGATATTAGGTAACGTGAAACATTGTGTTCCGACAACACTGTTCAAACGTCTGTAATCTTTACAGGGACGAGCATCTTTCCTGAAGCTTCCATTACGGTCATGGGTGAAATGCAACAAATCCCTCTTCAAAACTTGGGAACAATTAATTTTACCACCTATATTTATCATTCCATCAGCAGGCGTAATTTCGATCTCTAATTCCTGAGCTAACAGTTAATTCAACAATTGTGCATGAAACTATATACTCACAATTTTGAAACAGAAACATACAAAAAATATCATTAAATTTGAATATTTTACAGTAATTTTCTGTATATATTACTTAATACTTAAATTTGGCTTGTTATTCAAAAATATTCAACGCAAAAAAAAAAAAATTACTACCAATATTTCCCTAAAAATTGATAGTAAAAAGTAGTTTTCATGAAAGTAGTAGATAGTAGTTTTCCTGAAAAATTTTACCATTAATTTCAATTTAGTTAAACACATTAAATAATTTATCAATAAATTTTGCTTAAACTCGATACTACTAAGCGAAACAAAATTACACATAGCCTCGTGAACTTTTGAACCTTCTCCTTTTCTCGTTAGAATTCAGTATTTTTTTCTTAACATACCTACCTGTAGTTTCCAGAGCCGGCTTTCTCTACGAAGGGGCCAGTCTGCAAGAAACCATTTGGGGCCCTAAATTCTTAACTAAGTAAAATAAGTATAAACATTTGCTTATTTATTTAATGAGTGTTTTTGCTATTAATTACTCTCAGAAAATTGAAAAAAAAAATCAATTTCTTTTTAGACTATAGCAAGAGCGTATGAGCATTATACCCATATACTTGACCAAAGATAATCTTTTATTAATTTTAATTTGCTTAAAGAAAGCTTA
Organism: Argiope trifasciata; assembly: GCA_026543055.1. NCBI lineage: Eukaryota > Metazoa > Arthropoda > Arachnida > Araneae > Araneidae > Argiope > Argiope trifasciata. The sequence continues at coordinate 1,755,347 of JAPMOQ010033694.1, forward strand.
GCAGCTATTATAGAAACTGGCAATGTAAAGAAACTTTTTAACACAATTAATACATTTAGAAATAAATCCTTATAACTATTTATTAGTATATATTGCAATATGGAGCGTCATTTACATCCCTCTCATTCAAAATCAAATACCGTTGAGAAATAATTATTTGGATTAGTTTTTCATTTACACTGTTATTATAAAACGTTACAAAGTTTTTGGAACAATTTTCTAATTCATTTGTTTCTAAAGTTTTTGTGCCAGTGATTAATTTGAGATATTTTTAAATCTGTCTTCCATCTGTACAAGGCCGTAACCGTTATACAATTTAAAAATAGCTTCTAAATACCTCAACCAAGTTTTCTACCATTTCATCTTCTGTTGTTCCGAAATATATATATATTTTTCTTTTTCCAATTCGTTTTTCCAGAAAATGTTCTGAAATAATCAAACTACATGCTATCGCTTTTGCTTCGTCTAAATACGAGTTAAATTTCATTCTTAAATTTTGGATTTCAGCTTTAATTTTATTAACTAAATTAAAAGTCCAGCAAAAAGCAATTCGTTTCATTTGAAATATTTTATTAACAGCTAATTTTGGACAATATTGTAAACCATTCTATTAAACATAAAGTAAATGTTATTTATTGGATCCAATAGACTTTTAGCTTTGGAACCGCTGTAATAATGTTACTTGCATCAATAAATCCTTCTAGGGTATTTACTCAAATTGTATATAATCACCAAACTGCTATAACCGTATCTATTTTGGCTTCCCATGGAGTATTGCATAATGGTTTGAGAGCAATGTTTAATTGTTTTTTCAACTCTTTTTGTAGATAAAGAAAATAAGCAATAAAAACACTGAAATAACAAAAAACAATGATAATAAATGTAATATATACATCACAAATCAATAAAAAAAAGAGTATGATAAACCAGGTACACACATAGGTTGCATGAGAGCAATAAAGAAATTTTCTAGATTTTAAGCTTTTATATCCCCCTTTCGTGTTCCTACCGTTGCCGCATGCCTGTCCACTACAATCCATAATATCTAAATAAAACTCACTTACTATTTCCAAATAGGTCTTTTGCTAGCCCTTAACTAGTCAACCCAATAAACGCTATAAGTGACTCACTTATGCTTAATCTTTTCTCTTCAAAATTTACATACCTAATAAAAACTGAAGATTTTTTATGGGAAATATCAGAGATAGAATCCCTTTAGATTTTTTAATGCACACCTACATTTACATTATCTTTAATTTTATCGAAAACTTCATATCCCAAGGTAAAAATAATTTTGATCTTGAAATGTATCAACTAAATCATTGACAATTTAGTTTGAGGATTTTTTTTGTTCTGTTTATATGATCCATAAGCACAGAGTCGTATTTACTTAGTAATTTGATTGTACTGAAAAACTTTCCCTTATTAGACGCTCTTATTATTTGTTGGGTTTCACGAAGTGGAATATAATGACACACTAAAAAATAGAATCCCATCTATAATTCTTTGAAACAGTAATTAAAGATATGTCTTCTTACTTATATTAATTTATATTATTTCATCAATTGCCGAGCATAAATTTAGTCTTTATAGTGATTCTTTTTAAGCAACAAACGATTTTAAATGACAACTAGAGCTCTCAACAACTTTCTCAAGTGTTTTAGCTAATATTTTCCTGCATTATTATGAGAAAAAAATAATTAAAAATAATTTAATAAGTGGTTGAAAGTTTATTGATGATTTCATTTTGATTAACTTAGAGAAATTCAATATTGCTTCAATTTGCTATCCTAAAGATTTAATTCTAACAGAAAAAATTAAAAATCAACTTGAAACTACTTATCTAGATTTAAGAATCTGAATTGCTAATTATAACTCAATAGTTGGTATTTATGGTAAAAGAAACGAATTCAGCTTTAAAATAATTAAACTCTGAAATTATCACTCTAATCTTAACTCTAAAATTTTCAAAAATTTAATTTTTCACAATTTAATAGAATTACATTGCAAAAAAAATTAAATTAAATTTGAATTAAAACAGTTTGTAATAACAAAATTTCATTTATCAAAGCAACAAATAATGTTATTGAAAATTAAAACAATAATGAATTTTCAAAAAGCTACTGCAATATTAATATTTTAATAAACAAAAGAAATGATGAACTATTAATTCCTTTAACTAAAAATTAAATTGACTTTCCGTTACTAACTCAATAGATGGTTTTAAGAACCTCCAATTATTTATATTTCTGAATGAAGTGACAGTATTCAAATCGTGAAAGAACACTTTAGTTAGGATTTCTTTGAATGTTGCTGGTATGTTCTTTCCTTTTTGTTTTTTAATTATTAGTTGAATGTTCTTTTGTAGTTTATTTTATATATTTTTGCTTAATTTGGTGATGTTTCATGTTTTTTTTTGTTTCGGGTCTTTTCTGTAAAAATGGTGTTTCTCTTTGGCCTTAATTTTCAGTGGATTTTCTGGTCATGAGGGATGAATACTATTGTACTTAATGTCTGACTCCTCATAGAAAAAAAAAACCTTTTTTTGAGTCCCTGCCTGAAGATGACCCTTGAAAAAGTCTTCAAATCGGATTCTTTTTCTATTTGATTTAATTTTTATTATAATGTTTTTCTTTATAACTTGGCTTTTATTGCGAATTTGTTTAGATTCATCTGTATATTAGTAGTAGCTGCGTTGGTACTCACTAAATGCAATGTCAGTTTTTTTTTAAAAAAAATTTGAATTTTGTTCGAATCCGAAATAATTTTCAGTTTCGATTCCAATATTTAGTTTCGTTTCATATTTTATTTTAATTTAGATTTCTTTCATAAACAGTTTTATTTCATTATGCTTTTATTTTTGTTTACTTTTTGTAGTTTAATTCCGAAAAAATTTTTTGTTTCGATTCCAACATAATTTAAATTTTGATGATTTCTGAAAATTGGTTTTAATTGCTTAATGTTTTTATTGTCGATTTCTTTATATATATATATATATATATATATATATATATATATATATATATATAAATGATAGTATCATCAGCTATTGTTTCAAACTAAATACATTTTTAAATTATTTTTCTATTAAAACTCAATAAAAGATGCATAATAGTCCTATAAATATTATCCTTTTTATAATATTTGAGAAAACTACCATATTGAAAAGTTGATACTGCTAAATTCAAAAGGGAGTGGAACCCGTACAAAATTTAGAAGGCAAAAATTTTCAAGATCATGTTACTTCAATAATTTTTGTCCTAATTTTTATGATAATACTGTTATGAACCTGCAATTTCGCTTTCCCGCGCTAATACTGTCATCGTAAGAAAGACAGTTTTACAGTATTCTGTATTGAATGGGGCCGAGTGTGACGTCAGCGATCCCAGACCTTGGTGACAAAATTGGCATTTGGTATCGAATTTGGCGACAAAATGTATAATACCCTAAACATCGAGAATTTTCTCGATCCGTCCATTGGGAGCAGAGATACATCCAGAATTCTCCTGATTGGTTCAGAAGATTTTAGCCCCGCCTTCCATCATATATAAGGCAGGCAGTCTGCGGAGTGAAGCGAGCCAAGTATCTAGGGGTCATTTTAGACAGAAAATTAAATTGAAGGGCACATTGTAACTACGCCTCTGAGAAATTCCGAATACAATCGCAAAAGTATTTCCACCTAATTGCTCGGAATTCAAAAATGCACAGGAACACTAAAATGCTTACTTACACTGCCTATTTGAATCCAATATTGACTTATGCATGCCAGGTGTGGGGACACACAGCCAAAACAAACCTCAAAATTGTCGAAAGACAACAAAACTTAATTATTATAAAAATTTGTAAAGCAACCTGGACGATGCCCAGCTGCGAAATGTATAAAGCCTGAAACTACCGAACCCTCCGACAAACTGTAAAAAAATAGCCACCAACTTCTTCAATAACCTAGATAAGCATGAAAATGAAGCTCTTAAAGTAATTGAAAAATATATCCCAGATCTTAAAATCAAAAGACCCCGAAATGTTCTACTTCTCTAAAAAGCTCCGACCTTTCCTCCCAATAACTCTCCATACCCCAAACCCTCATTTCACTGCTTGTTGATTGGCTCTGAACGTACAATGACTTAAACTCTGATCATAACAACGATCCTACGCTGGTTACACACCATGATCTCCACAGCAGCCCAACTCATCCAGCCCTCGGAAGACAGATGCTGATTGGTCAATTCCTCACCCTTCTCCTTCCTCCTCCCACCAGGGTACTGCTCTGCTACGCTGAGCAGATTCAGAACAGCACCTACTACCTAAGAGACAGCACAGTCCATGGCACCCAATAAGAGCCATGTTAACATGCCCTACTATCCAGCAATGAAAGGAGATAGCTTCTAGCTGAAGTGGGCTTCCCTGAATTTCCATGCATCGGGAGTGAGGCGCAGCTGAACGGTCTAGTGTTCAATCGAGAAAATAAGAAAAGCGGCAGAGTTGAAGACATCTCAGTTCAGGTCTTCTCGATTCATCTACAACCTTCGTAAACAAGAAATCACAGCTTGTTTGTGACGTCGCATGAGTGAGACGGTTGGATACCGTGAGAAAAATTTCAGTTTCTTCTTCTTTGATGTTTTAAATTCATTTAAAAAATAACTATCTTAAATAAGACATTTATCTTGCATAAAATTCAAGATGACTTATTTCCCCCCCTATGTGAATGAAAGAAACATTCAAATTTTCTAAGATTTAAATCACAATGTAAATTTGTTGGATAAATATATTGGGGTATTATTGTTAATTTCTTTCTGTTTTAATGGAAAATTTATTTCATTAAAAATCATTTTATCTTTTTCTTGAAAACATTTTTTAAAGTTCAAAATTAAATTAATTATTAAGACTTCTTAAAGCTTTTGATATTTTTTTTTCTTTTTTGCAATAGCAGATAATAAATGTATTTAATATAAATTAACATAATTGTTTACTTCTCAAATTACTTATGAACTTTCCAATGCGATATTAATGTATTAAATAAAAAATTTAACTTTTACACCAAATAATTCCATTGATAAAAAAAAATTGGTTTCACTTTTTATTTTCACACATTCAAAATTGCATTTGTTTAATATATTAACAATTCATACACTTTAATAAACTAGCTTTTATTATATATGATTTTACATTTCATTGCATTTATAATTAATTTCAATTCAATCTGCAAAAATAGTGAAAGAATACATAAATGAGTAAAAATTACACTTTCAGAATCATGAAACTTTATTTTCTGAGACAATAATAAAATACATTTTGTTTTAAAACTTTATTATGCATTTCACACAGACAAATAAAAATAATTATAATATTAAATACTGTTGAAATACAAACTTACAAATAAGGTTAATTACAATATTTAAACAAACAATTATGACAAAAATCAATTAATAATTAGAACTGGTATTACTGGTTATGCTTAAAAGTTTAAAATTAAATATTTTAATCATCCCTTCTCTTTTTCAAACTAGCAATTTTTAAATTTTTTTCCTTTCTTTTTTCCGCTTTCTTTACAACTAGGTTTTTTTTCTGAGCTAAAGCTTTAGCTATATTTTTTTTTTCTTAATATAATAATTTAAAAATATATTTGTGGAGCACCAAACAACTTTCCAGGTTATAGAATGAAACTGATGACCTTCATCACATGCTCCACTATCACAGAATTCTTTTTCTTCTAAATTGGAACATGTGATACAGCAACTTTTATTCTTTGATCACGAAGTTTTAGGAATTCATACTCATATTCATTGCATTTTTTTTAAATACTGCAAAATTATAGAGCACTGGATTTAAAATATGTTTTTGTGGAAAAGAAAGTTTTCCTCTATCTAAATTTTTTAAATATTCACATTCTGGGAACAATTCTATCTCTTTATCATCTGATGTCCACAGGCAGTCCACTTTGATTTTTTTAAATAGAAAAAATGCAACATCCTGCAAACTACATTAAAACAGGAAGACTTTCTTGCAAATTCGAAATGGCTATTGGTTCTACTTTAAGGTCGATGAAAGCAGTTGAAGAGTTTGGATCATAATCTGGAAAGCTATCATCAGTTTCAAACTTTGTAATTTTAAAGGGACCAAAAGATATGCTGTTAACAGATAGTTCTAGCAAAGACTGCTTATTTATTTATTTATTCACATTCAAATAGTTGCTGAGTTCAAATGTATTGGCAACCTGCTAACCGGCAATAACAGCCAAACCTACTTTCCAAATCAGCTGTTTGAAGCTTGCCAGGGAGAATATTACTCATTTTGAAATTATCTTTACAATAGGAGGAAGTTTCTATTGTAGCTTTAGTAGTTAAAACTAAAGCAGTTTTTTTTTTCTTTTATAAATGTCTCTGCAGAAAATTTCATTTCTTCCTAATTATCTAGCCATTTTAAAAAATTCTCCAAAAATAGCATCTTAATGTCCTTGTTATCAAAAGCAAATGGTTCCTGATACCTATTGTTTAAACGTTTACCTTCATTTGGTGTTTTAAAATTAACAATTTGCCACCATGTAATAATGATTTTTTAAAACTCAGATGTATCCTTAGAATGAATTAAATTTTCCCTTTCTCCTAATTTAACAAGAGCTTCTGTAACGTGTTCATTAAAAATACTCAAAACCAACTGAACATTTTACCTTTCCATATTTGATGGAGCAAGTGCTTTAAGGCTCAACTTAAATCCATATTTAATTAAGCTATCCGATTCTAAGTTGTACAAATCTCTTATGGCTGAAAATCGAGCTGTTTTAAAGTTAGCTATATTTTTTAATTCATGAACCATATCAAAATTAGAATAGAAGAAACATTTGCCGTAATTTTTTTGGTTTAACCAGTTGCTTCACATACACTTGAACAAATGAACAGGGTCCACAACAAAGAACAGTGGTCTTTCTTTATTAACTCGTTGAGGATAACAATAAGATAATTTTGGTGGATCAATAAAAAGACCAACAGCTTTTCTATTAATTGAATTATTGTCTGTAATAATACCGATAACAATAAAACCAATGGCTTCCAATCCAATAATGACTTTTTAAAATAAATTTATATAAAATTTTCCCTGACATAAAATGCACTGGAAGTACATGTACGTCGTTATCGTTATACTGGGATGCAATACTTTTGACCATTAAAACTTGGGAACTAGAAGCGGAAGCTTCAGAATCATATGACATGCCTGTTACACAACCAACCTTATATTCAAAATATTTTTTTATGTGAACTTCATCTAGTAATAAAGTAACAATTTTATCATTCTCATTCAAATACTAAAATTTCTTTTTTATGTACAACAAAAAATATGAGTCTAGCTGTTCTAATTGTGGGCTTACACGATGATCACAAAGGATTTATAGTATTTGGATGAGGCAAAACCATATACCCACTTTCTCTTAGGAATTTATGTGCGGATGGTGCTGCTACAGTATACAGTAAAGATGAAAAAATCATTATATCAGATGAATACCTCCGTCCATATTTATTATTTCCAAGAAAAGAGACTTGCTCCATCAAAAAATTAATTGCTTACGAGCTAACTTCAGAATTTTCTGAAAGAGCTTTTAATAAGTCAGATATTAACTGGACTGTATCTTTTACTTGAACTTTCCCTCTTAATTCATACATAAGATTTTCTAAATGATCTAGAATTTCTATAATTGAGTCCGATTCGCTGGCAAATAATAGAAAATAAAAATTGCCTAGATTTCTAATCTCATGATCTGCAACATATATATGAGCTTCTAATTTGGAAGAAATTAATAAAGAATGAGAAGTGTCTAAACAAATAAAAATTATTTCACTTGCTTTTTGAATTATACTCCATGTATTTGATTTAAAATTTTAAAATTAAATCAGAAAGAGTATTGATTTTTTCTCTCTCTTCTTTGCTATGTCCTGAAGACTGCTATTTAAAGCTGCTTTTAAGTTTTCCATATCTTTATGTGTTTCCCTATCCGTTGGAGTTTCTCTTCTTACTTTTGATTCTGAGGAAAAGTATGAGGGCAAATTAGGGAAAATTGAAGGTACAGCACCAGGTACAAGCCTAGAAAAAAAAAGGAAATTTTTAATATTTAAAGAAATTGGCAATTTATTTAAATTTAAAATCAAAAACAGAATAGATGCTTTCTTAATGTATTCTGAAAGTTAACAATATGGGTTGTATATGTGTGAAAAATTGGCATAAAAACATTAGCATTTCTTTGTTTCTAAAAAAATTCAGACTTTTTGTAAATGTTGCATTCATTTATAATTAAAAATTGTGTGTAAATAATGATATTTAAAAATAATAAATATTAATTGCTTTATATGTAATCTGAAAATTTATAGATAAACAAAAAAAATCCCGACATTTTCTAAATCTATATGAGCATGCAATTCATATTGTTTTTACAGCTATTTCTAATTTTTTTACAGGCATAATATTCTAGAACGAAATATAAATTTAATCAGTCTATAGTCACGATATATATAATTAAAAATTGTTTTTGCATTAATTAGATGATTTTAAACCTCTTTTATAAAAACCATAATAGCAATAAATCACTTAAGTACTTAAGATTTTGGTGATAATAATTGAAAATTTCTAAAACATTTACCTTTTACACTCCACTGGTATTTGAACAAGTTCTCCTGTATTAAAATTGAATGCTTCTCTAACAGGTAAATACTGATTTTGTTGAAAATGTTTAGCACAGACCTACATAAACAAAAGAAAAATTAGACCTAAATCGGATATTTAAAAATAAATATGAAGTTTAATAAAAAAAATAATATCAATACGAAGACTTTTAAATATTAAGAAGAAATATAAAAAAGATTATCAGAAGTAACATAAAACAAAGAAATTTTTTATTTAGCTAAAGAAAACGATATGATAGTAATTGGAAGCATAAACAACTAAATCTAGAGCAAAAACAAAGATAAATGGAAGTTATATATAATTTTAAATGTTTCCAGATCAAAGGAATTAATTAAATAAAATCAGTAATAAACAATAAAATCTACCCTACTATATTTAGTTGGCATGAAATTATCCAGCTTTATAGCAGAGATCTATGCTCTTCTGCTGTTTTCATAGTGTGGAAACAAAAATACAGGAACATAGGTGCTGTTTTTTGAGTAATTACTTTTACAGAGATAGCAGGACACCCCCGACCGGCCAACTTTTGACTCTTAGGCTCAGTAAAACCGGAGGGCCCGCGGGAAAAATACCATAACGCTCTCAGAGTGATAACCAAACTTCGCTCACGAGCCCGACAGAATCAGCCGACAAAGCAAACCCGTGAAATAATAACACCAGAGGTCCATCGACCTGAGCCTTTAGACCTGTAGTCATCATGCCCTGTGAAGAGCGGGTGCATTCGGCCCCTCCCACTTTCAACAACTCTTTTAAGCCACTTTAAGCCTCGTCTCAACCTGCCACCTAGGCTAGTTCCTAGAAATATACGGCAGGAAGGTCCTTACTTGTCTAGCCATCAGACACAAAATCGACAAGTTTTTCTTATTTACCAAAGTCGACCTATCATCCGGGTCGAACCGGAGCCTTGCCCTCAAACTACTTGTGAGTGGGCAACTCAACAAGTAGTGATCACCATCTCCCACTTCTCCACACGAGCAGAGATCATCCTCCATGATTCCAAACCTATAGAGATAGGCCGGAAATCTGCCATGCCTTGTAAGCAGCTCCACAACATCTCCCCATAAATGGCGCCTCGTGTTCACCAGGGGTAAGAGTCGTGCAGTTGTCCTGCCTTTCTCTGACAAGTACCATCTGTCCTGCCACGCCTGAGCCGTCAACTCTTTAAGCTCAATTCTCAAGCTTTCGTGAGACCTTTGATATTCAAGGTCTACCATCCCCATTGCAGATGCGCTCTTTGCCTCTGCATCTGCCATTTCATTGCCAAAATAGCCTACGTGGGCTTTAACCCAGTGCAGAAGCACTCTTCTCTCCGACTTTGCCTTTCGACAAAGATTACGGACTTTCACTACCAGTGGATGTGAATTAGAGGGATCAGCTAGCGATTGCAGAGATGATCTGGAGTCTGAGTAGATGTTAACCACCCTGGTAGTGGTCAGGGTGAGACAGAATTCCAGGGCTAGCTTCAGGCCGATCAGCTCAGCTTTGTAGACCGTACAGTGGTCGCTCATACGCTTCCTTTCGGAATGAATGGGCTTCCCATAGTAAAGTACCACCATCGCCGAACCAATTCGGCCGTTCAGACCCGATCCATCAGTAAAGATCTCAATTTCATTGCTGGTGAGCTCCAGCAGATCGAAGCTGACGCCTTCATTGAAGGCCGGGTGGGTCTCATAAGGGGAGACATAACTGACGAAGTCGTCAGGAAGAAGTTCCTTAGAGTGGGCGGTCACACTCTGTTTTGTTCTTAGAATTAGGAACTTAGTATACCTTTCAATAACCGTTAGATAAAGCGGCGGCAGTCCAGTCAGAACTTGCAGGGCTTCCGTTGACACTGTACGGTAAGCTCTAGCAACAGCTAGTAACGGCCTTCTTTGCACCGTATGTAATTACAAAAAGTAAGTCTTGTACTTGAGGCGGTGCCCCCAAGCACCATGCCCAAACAAAATCTTAGATTCAAGAGCACCAACATAAATTTTCTTTAGCAGCTGAGGTTGTCTGCTAAACCATCTTCCAGCAATATTACTAATCCTGCAAGTAAGAGTGTTCATTTCGGTTTTCCTACTCTTAAAATGGGTGTGAAAAGTGAGGTCACTATCTCACTTAACCCCCGAGTAGGTTATATCAGGGACGGCCCGAACCCTGTGACCGTAAATCCTGATGTCAGGGGGATCCGTCACACTCAGTTTCCGTTGGTATGTAATGGGCAACATCAATGTTTTCTCAGTGCTGGACTTTAGTTTGTTTAGCTCGTCCCAGTTCTGAATGAGGGTTATTGCTTCATTTCTCTGTGCCTCAATCTGGGCTTTGTTGTTACCCCAGACGACTAGCACTAGATCGACTGCGTATGCCTGGAGATACGTTTTATTAGGGAATTTCATACTCAGTAGAGAATCCGCAACGATGTTCCACAGAAAGGGGCCACTACATTACCCCTGCGGACATTCTCTACTCACTTTCCTCTCCCCATTTGTGCCCAAGGAATCAAATAACACCCAACGGTCACTGAGGTAACTTTTCACCAACCTGAAGATGTTAATAGGACAATCTGCTCTTGCGAGCTGAAACAGAATTGACTCCCAGCTTATATTGTCGAACGCTCCAGCCACATCCAATGAGATCATGCAAACTAACTGGTTCTCCTTAATTTTTCCAATACCACCGTTTTAAGGGCGAAGCCTGCGGTTTCACAAGACTTCTCTGCCCTGGACCCATGTTGGAGCGGGTTTAAAATGCACTTTTGATATTGGTGGTGCAGAATTCGTTGGGAGACCAGTTTGTCCAACACTTTGCTCATTGTCGAAAGCAGACAGATCGGACGGTAGGACCTCGGGTTACTGGCGTCTTTTCCCGGTTTGTTCAGAAGTACCAATTTTGCTTTCCTCCATGGTCTAGGAAAATGTGACAAGTCCATGCACCTGTTAAACAGGGACACCAGAAGCGATGGACATTTGATGTTAATTGCCACAAGTACTTCATAGGGAATTCCATCGTAACCAGACGCTCTTCTTTTCCTGGTCTTTCTTAGAGCCTGAGCGACTTCATGATGTTTGAAGTCTGAATCTTTATTCGTGGAATGATATGCTTCCCCATACATCCTTCTTTCGCCTTGTTCCGGAGTTTCCACTAGTTCTTCATCTCCCAGAAACAGGATGTTAACAATTTCCTCTACAGATTCCCTTAAGGATATGCACTACCTACCGTCTTTCTATATGCCCCCTATGACAAGAAGTCGACTAATCTTGTTCGCACAAATTTTGTACGGAAGCTCAAAACAACTATTATTCGAAACCTCCTTGCAGAACTCGCCCCAGCTATTATCCCGCTTAATGGAGAGTAGTCTTCTAAAACGGGACCTTGACTTTTTAAACTCGATTTTCCTCATATTCCTTTCATGCGGACTCAGAGTACGGTGGAATCACCTCTTCAGTGCAACAGTTTTGTTTCTGAGCACTTCGAGTTCTGCGTCCCACAATGGCACAGTTTTCGGTCTGCTTACTACATACTTATGGGTCGTGCATGCTTTTTGAATAGCAACGGTTTGCCCCAGCACGAACCTATCTAATTCTTCAGGGCTTTCAGTTCTCCTTAGTTGTTCTAGGAGAGATGTCAGTAATGAGGCCACTTTACTTGCCATCTTGGTCAGCCTGAATTGATTTAGTCTATACTTTGGTGCACGATGATGTGTGCTTGCAGTACCAAGATCGAATCTAATATAATTGTGATCACTCAGTGTTGAGGTGATCACTTGCCATTATGAAGCCGCATAATCGAAGAAGTCAGATGCTACCGTAACATCAATCCAACTCCTCCCGTTCACAGTTTCAAAGGTTGGTGGGGAATATTTCTGATTCTAGATTTAGACCAGTTGTTGTTAAGAAGTCAACGAAGGGAAGACCCTCATCCGCACTTCTGTGATCTTTTATTTCTGGTCCCCATAGTGGGTGTCTCACATTAATATCTCCGCCTATTATCAGTCTTGAGGTCTTAAGCGTGTTTACTGTCGCAAGTAGATGTGCGACGAGCTCTTCCTTATCACTGCTAGGAGGGAAGTAGACCAACATCATGGTCGCGCTTTGGTTGCCGTCAGATATCTGAGCCGCAATGATAAACCTGGTTTTAACTAGCTTATTTACGTCAAGGTTGGGGTTGGCAATGAGAATTGCCACACTGCCTCCTTGATCGTGGATTGCACTCCAGCCCATTGGTAACGCCGCCAATGAGCCCTTGATGGTATATGGTTCTTGCACCATAAAAATGTCGTAAGGTCCAGAGACTACTACGGGAAGCTCCCCAGTGGCAGGTTTTGACCGGCCCAAGTTCGCTTGGAGGAAACGCCAACCAATAGAACTGGATAGGGACGAACTATCCATAGTTCGTGTTGTTTCTGATACGCTGTACTTCTCTGAGATAGACAGGACATTGTCTATCCAGAGCGGAGTGATCGGCAGTGGCAGCTCGATCCCCCTTCCGCCCCTTGCAACTGTCTAGACAGTTACGGCACTTTGGCCTTTTCTTAGTGCAGTCATTAGCTGCATGAAACCCCGTGCAGCGTTAGCAGCACTGTTCTTTCTCAGGGCAATTGGCCCTCATGTGTCCAAACTTTTGACACTTGTAGCATCTGGTAGGTTGTATGAACTCCGCTGTTTGATGCGAAGTAAACCCACAGTTGAGGTACCTACGTTTTTTGATGCATCCAAATATATTAGGTGCCACGGCCAACACCCAACTTTCTGAGTTCCCCCGTCCCTTGAGGCGGAACTCTCATACCACCCTCAGGAAGGTCGTTACCCTTCCTTAGCCGTTTGAGGGTTTTATGCTCCTGCTTGGTCCTGTCGGCCTCTTCTGTTCTTTCGAAGCCATGGATTATAATGTGCGGATCCCTCCCTTTGGGATCGCTAACCGGGATCTTTTGTTCCCCTTCAGGGCAGCTGTGGAACGCTTCGACCAATTTTGTCTTCATCACCTGATTCTGGGTGATGAGCACCACGCCCTTCCCACGAGCAGGGCGAGATGCCACCAAGATAACACCTATCTTTCCTAGAGAGATGTTTTTCTCCAGGTGCCTTCTGACTTGCAGAGAGTCAGCGAATTCAGCCTCACCCTTGGGTGCACGATTATAACCCAACGCTTCTGCGCCTTATTAATAGGGGCCTTGGTACCCTGCTTCCTTTTGTCCTGCTTCCTTTCAACAGGCTTAGGCGCTTTGGTGGTCTGCTTTCCACCCTTCTTAGCAATTGCTGCAAATGACTTTTGTTCATTAGTGCCTGTGATGGGAGCAGGAGGATTTTCCGTGACCTTTTCCTCCATCCGACAGGCTGCTTCCCTTTGATCTAAAGTGGGAAGGAGGAGATTGCACTGAGTCTCCTCGCAGCTCGTCGGAGGTTTGTTGAATCCATTCGCTTTCAGAATGAACCCTATTATATTTTCGGTCCCTCTCTTGCTGGCATTAAGCCGAGTCAACTACTTCATGGCTCGATCTAATAGTTGAGCCATATTAGTGGGTTCAGGGGATTTAGCCACCTTTGTTCCCATTTTCCTTTTAGCTTTACCGGCTCTCTTAGTTTTTGGACTACTAGTGGTAGGTACGTCTACCACCGTCACATCTGAATCCGAATTTGAATCACCTTCCAACTTAGGTGACTCGGAATTTATTGCAAGACTCTTAATATCGCATGAGTCCAGGGAGACATCTGACAGAGAGATAAGATTAATCGCATTCATGTTTATCTCTTTTGTTGTCTCCATAATGACTATTTTTTGGGGTTGATCGGTTCACACACGACGGAACCGACCAAGCACCGCCCAATTCATCAACCAGAGTTTACCGGGAACTAACAGGGCCCTTTGCCCTTCCAAGACGTCCCCCCGTGGGCGTCACCCCAAGCCCCAGGACGGATCCTGGGAGATTTCTCCGAAGGGCTCTACCTCAGTCGGGCCCGCGGTACCATTCGTCAACTCTTCTATGAGCAGAGTCATTGACCCAGATATCTCCTAGCCGCGCTACTCTGAAGATCTCCGCATGTCAGATCACGGTGGGTCTTTCTGGCCAAGGGTCGACGTTACCGCCGATGATCCCAAGACTGGTACGATACCGCTCGACATTGAAATTAGACCTGACACGCTTCCTTCTCCTCGGTTTTGACAGCTACTTAGCCACCGTGAACCGTGCTTAAGAGCTTCCGATCCACGGAATTTTACTCTCCTTTTGGAGTTTAAAATTTTTAAACTTTTTTCTTACATTTTTGTGTGGTACTTAAGCACCCTCATGCCAAGAGGTACAATACACACAGGTTACAAGCATATGATAAAATATAATATAATAAATTCTCGCTGGTCCTAATTAATGAAGGATATGTACCAGTTCTTGGTGAATATTTAGTAGGAAAGTAAGTCGATTTGTGTCAGCTAATTAAAGTTTTCTGGATTAAATCCAAAGTCTATTGTCAATTCTTAACATAGTATAATCCCAATTTTGAACTTATAACGAGCCAATCAAATTAGAACACGGAAAATTCCTTCCAATGGAACGCAGGATTTAATTTCCATTGGAACACGGGATAGAGCCTTCATTCGAGTAATTTGCGGCTCCTACTGACAGTCCGGCAAAGAGCCGCCTTGGAGCTGACACCGTGAAACGACCACTCAACAACTACTAAAAATGTAGTAAGATTTTGAATTTCTTCAGTTTGAATTTCTTCCTCGTCACCAAAACCGAGGATTCAAGAGCCAACATTTTAAGTCCTGTGTACCCTAAGGTCCACAAGGAGCTTGAAGAACCCAGTAAATCTAGTTCTAGGAATCCCCCAATTTCTTTAGGGAATCCCGGTCCCAGAACTGCTTTAAGCCATCTTTCGGGTTACCCATTTTTAATATTTCTCAATTTCCAAATATACAATTGGTCCGTGTTTTTAAAACGGAATCGTCCTGCTACGATCCCTGAATGGAGAAGACCTTAGTTGGAGTTGGGATTGAACCCAGATACTCTGCTACGCCAATTCACCTTTTGGCGGAGTGTTTCTTCCTTAACTGCCTAGGCCACGTGAAGGCGTGAATCTCCTGGTAGGTCAGAGGCTAGGGTACAGTTAAACGTCCTATATTGCGCTTGCACCTACCCAGACTGAAGAGAACCCCCCTCTGAGTTCTCATCAGCCCACTAGGCAAATTACTTTTACAATCGGGAACGCAGCACGTACTAGGCATCTTTATTACGATAGATTAAAATTAATATGAAAAAAACATCAACTTTCACAAACTTTCAAACATCAACAATAACACACTCACCGCACTTCACTACTACAGCTATCGTGAACTAACCGCACTCTATCACACTACTTGCTTTTGGAATTTTCTAGACAATCCATCCCAGCTTGTGACGTCACGGACTGAAAAGTGTCGCGAGTTGTGAGTCCTTGTTTACGAAGGTCGTGTCATAGTTGAATCGAGAGGACCTGAACTGAGAGGTCTTGGAAACTGAACGAAGTACGGCGGTGGTCGACCGAGTAGACCTAAATAGAGAGGTCCTGAACGGAGGACTGCTGGATCGTTGTATGGCGTATTCTGACTTAGCCTGTGTCGTCGTTGGAAACGGAGCTGCCCTAAACTGAGGAGTAGTCCCGTTGTGTGAAGTAGTGAGTAGCGGCAGCAAAAGCAAGAAGAGACAGCAGTTTCAGCCTGTTCGGGAGCTACCTACGTGAGTGTAAACAGAATCCCTTAAAGATTCCCTCTCCTACTGAATCCTGTCTGGCCGCTTTGTGAGCTGTGGACGTTGTCACTACGGAATTTCTGTCTGTGGACTACCGTTGCTATTGTGGGCTACAATCTGCATTAGAGTACTGCTGTCCTGTGCGTTCGTCTCGGCTGTATATAGTTGTCTTCTGAGCATAGTCCTGCTGTAAATACTTGTCGAATTTGTGCTTTCCTGTAAATAAACGCCGTCTGTATTGTGTCGTCTACTAAAGGACTGTTCATTGTGTGCTCATCATCTCATCTCACACCATACACACCCACTTTACAGGTAAACGAACCCGATAGATTAGTATAAAAATATGAAATCCTTAACAATACC
This sequence comes from Argiope trifasciata, assembly GCA_026543055.1. Classification (NCBI taxonomy): domain Eukaryota; kingdom Metazoa; phylum Arthropoda; class Arachnida; order Araneae; family Araneidae; genus Argiope; species Argiope trifasciata. The sequence continues at coordinate 1,772,082 of JAPMOQ010033694.1, forward strand.
TTTAAAATTGTTTTCTAGTTATGAATAATCTCCTTGTTAAATAAATAATATATTATTTTAGAATCTAATGAAATATATATATTTTTAAAACTCGCTTATTAAAAGCTTTCTTTTCTAAAAGTGTCAATATTACCATATTTATAAAAAGAAAAGTAGTCATTATATCCACGACGAACCAAAACAGGAGTCTTTATTTGTTTAATAGTAGCCGCGTGCAGTGCTACTAATTTTATATTGGGAAAAAGTTAGGAGTCATTTTTCCCCCCTTTTCTTTTTGGAGCGTGATTCTCAACAAAAAATAGACACACAAATTCTATTTTGTATCATTAATTGTATTTCCGGTATGCGTTAGTTTAAACCCGCCAGAAATAGCTTCACTTTAAATCATTACATTATATTTTTACGTATTATTTTTACGGCAGTTCACAGTATATTCTTTCAAAGAATTCCGTTTATGTCAAATAATTTCATAATATACAATGAATCTAACTTTGCATGAGAGAATAACAACACTATTATTTCGATTTTAACTTCTCAAAGCTTTCAATAGTTAAGTAAAATTGAAATGCCATTTTTTTTTTAAATTCTCCTGACACTTTAATAAAAGGAATTAAAATTATATTTTTCTCCCAGTTGAGATTAATTTTGAATTTTTTATGAGAAGTATGACTTAATCTGAATAATTCATAAGCTTGAAAATTCAAATTTGATGTGGAAGCTTATAAATATAATTTATTCCTTTTTGTTTAAATAATGTTAAAAATTGAAAATCTTATTTGACAGAAAAATGAACAAAAATTAATCAAGTATAATGCATGCAATCAGAATGCAAGTCTGGGAGGATTTTGGAAGCTAAGCATTTACTACAGATGTACTAGCTGGGACTCCCCTCCAGACAGCCATTGATATTGCAGTTTTATCTGAATTTGGATAGATGGAACTAGAACAGGATTGAGACTCAAATCTTAGAAGGGGGAAAAAAATTGTTTTTCCTGTACATATATTCAAGATGCATGGATAGCACTCTTGTGCTCGTTATAATGCAATATCAATTGAAGGAGTGGAAACAGAGAGGAAAGGAAGCAACAATTAAATATTACTCGAAATAATACTATATTAAAGAGGTTATAATTATATACAAGAAATTATTCATTACTTTATTCACTATCTAGATTTTAGCAGAACAAAATTTATATATCAAGGGCGGGGGTGTTATATTTATTACATTTCATGTTCTTTAATTGCAAGTCACAAAATTAAGGTATCAGGTGAAATAAAAAGCAAAATTTATTTTATAATACAAATGATTCATTTTCACACTAAAAAAAGTTACAATGTAAGATTACTCATTTATTTATTCATTTTTTCCAGTTCATATATTTGGGCATTAATTTCAACAGATTTTGCAGCCATCGTTTTCATGGAGCTAATACTAAACAAGGTATTTGTTAATAGTTAGATAAGGGCCATTTTTGTAAGGCCCAACGTACATTATAAAACTATTTCCCTTTATGAGAAAATATTTCCTTTATATCAAAGCCTGTGATACAACAAGCCTTAATGTTTATACAAATTCAGCTTTAAACTATCGTTCTTTGAATAAAAATTTCGAAATCAGTTTATATTTGGACATGAAATATGACATTCTTGGATTTGACATCCCATCATTCTTTATATTCCTTTTAGATACTATGTGCATGAGCAATGATTCTTTTGAACTGACAGGCTTCTCATAGGAAAAAGAACAACTGTCTTTGCAAATCAAAACTGGACTAATCTTTATATAAAAAATAAAAGAATCTGAGGGAGGGAAAAAGGACGAATTTCTATATTATAGAATCGCGAATGGTATGGTTTCGTTATTTTGAAACTATGGCTATGATCATTTACTCCTGCATGTTTTAGGTAGAAAAAAATTAACTAATGCACTTAAATTTCCCGGTTCTCCCGTTGGAGTGACACTGTTGGGAGATGAAGTTTAGCACCAGATAAAACATTTGTCAGTAAAATAATAATAATAATAATGCAATGAAATAATACGATTTCTTATGCGTTTTATCAGGACTGCTACCATGAAAGTTTTTACTTAATTTATTCAAAAGATATACACCTATTATTTAATATACAAATGGAGAATTTTTTTTTTTCATTTATCATTTAATGACACATATTAAGTCATATATTTGGGGGAAAACAAGATAATCTTTCAATTGGCATTCCTTTTCTTTTAACTGTTTTAATTTAGTAAATCAGTTTTTATGTATATGTCCTTCTGTAAAGGAAGAGCACATGCATTTGGTAAAAGATCAAATCTATTATTTCACCATGAAAGCAAAATTACCCTGTACTTTGAAACAATAGATAGATCATATTAAGTATAGATTGACAAATGATCGACTCCACAGGCTCCAAATTTGATAAGAATCTCTACAATTAGTATTGAATGTATGCACCGAATTTTATACAACTAGCACAAAAGGTGTATTTATCGTGCATTCCATATTTAGAATTCTTGAATAAATATTTCTTCAAAGTTGGTAGAAATTTACAATTTTAGTATTAAGACCACATGCATAATTTCATCCGTCTAGATCAAAGTAGACAGATGTAATTTTTTAAATGTGTTTCTCAGTTTCAGGAATATATTCATAAAAATATTCTTAAGAGTTGCAATTTTTTGAAGACAGCTGATTCACTTTATATATATTCTGTGTCCGAGAAAGTAAAAATGTTTAAACCTTCTAGAAATGTATTAAGTAGTTTTTAAAGTACTAAAGATTCCACCTTACAAAACTGTTCTTATCATCCTTTCATTCAAAAGTTTGTAATAGAACATTTAGTGAACTGATTTTCAGCCACATTCAAATAAGTAAGCAGTGTGTGATTAGTTAAGGTTGCCCTTTTCTTTAGAAGACATAGGAATGGACTAGTCATTCATGATATGATCTACAAATGGTCTCAAAAAAAGCTAGATTAAGTAAAGCTCTACTTGAATTAATTTAACGAATATTTCCATGAGATTATTATGAAGCTTTCTAAAGTTGTTTCATAAAAGTAAGTTACATCTTGAAATAATTTTTATTTATAATATTTCATGAAATTTTATTTTTACACTTCTGAGATTATCAGGATACAGTAGGTAAAGCAAAACTGAACAAACTGAAAGGTGATTTTTTTAGGGGGGGGGGGGGATAAATGTTATAAGAATGCTGATCTTTTAAAGAACACAAATAAAATTGATACCAGTTTAAGAACAAACCAATAAACAAGAATAAAAACAAAACTTTTATTGGGATTCTTTATATTCAGAAATGCTACTTATTTAATTATAAGAAACAAAAAATGTTTAATAGTTTAAATTTCAATAACACAGCTTTATTTTACAGCTTTACTCTAATGTAATAAAAATATAAAGCCAGATAAAGCATTACACATCAATTTGCTTCCCATTTGTTGAAAAGAAAATTCAATATATGACCTTAAATTATATAAATTTTCTTACAAAAAAAAATTTAAAGGATTGGATTTTTTCATGCCAATGGAAAATAGCAGATGAGACAAATTTGCCAATTTTCAATAAATTACATTAATCATTATTTTTTTCTTAATATCTTTGGGAACAATCTAAAAACAAATGTTAACTACTTTCTAAATTAGAAGATAAATTCATGCTTCAATAACACAAAATTCAAAGAACATAAAAGAAAATAATATTAAAAAGTATTTAAATGCAAGCATCTTAACATTATGCTTCTTTCAATAGAAATTCAAAAAATTATTGTTCTTCTTAATGGATGCAAATATAATTGTCAATTGATTTCAATAGAAATAAACAATTTATTCATTTTTGAACATTCAACAAAGTTTTATACATAAGGAGTTTGTATTTAAAGAAAATCAATCTTAAATAGACAGGCATATGAAAAAATGCTACATATTGGAAATAAATAAAGTTTGCATGCTAAACAAAACACTTTTAAGAATACATCTAGAGGATAATTTAAATAAATTAATTAACCAGATAAATTATTTAACATTAATTAAGAATATTAAATTGTAAACTATAAGAGTCGAGAAAAGAAGATCCTCTAAAAGCAAAATACATTTTCTTTCTAAGGACATTCATTCATAAAGACATTTTCTTTTACATTCTATACATCTATAATTGGTAGGAGGGAAGCAAAAAAAAGTCTGATTAGAAAATCCATTCTGAAATTATACAAGATGAATTCATGATTGACCAGAAATTTTAAACATGTTTAAATGGCAAAGAGACTACATTTTCCAAAATTGCACTTCATATTAATATGAGAGTATTAAACACTTTGTAGATCTCATATGCAATAAAAAAACATAAAAAAATCAAACTCATAAGATCTGACCCATTAATCTAAACATTTGATATTCTACATTATATATTCTGCATGATAATAATGAATGTATTCAATAATGATAGCAGTGGTAAAATGGACAATGATGTATTACATTGAGAAATTTAACGATTCTGAAATACACTTCATATAATAAAAGAAATTTTTTTTTAAAAAAAAGAAAGGAAATACGGTTATACATTTATTTTATGAAAATCTTGAGTAAGGAAGCGTTTCAAATGCGTGATGAAAAGAAAAAGATGTCTTGATCTATCCAAAAGACATTCATATTCTAAACTAACCATTTTTACATCATCTTCATCATTAAATACAGGAGGATCCCTTTCAACAAGTTACTTAGTTCCATTTGCACTACCAGATATCATCGATTCAGCAGGAGCTGTTTCGAACATCTTCATTATGTTTTTCGTATCCATCGGAAAAATATGATCTGATGGAGGATCTATTGAAATACTTTTTTAAAAAGAGAGCAGATGATTGGCTTCCAAAGGATTTATTTTCCTATGTTTGGTTAATCTTTTGATCATGGTCTCAGGACCAGATTTCAGGTGGAATGATAGAAGTGAAGATATTTTTTCCATTTCGTCAGAATCATCAGATATCCGTTTAGAGCTATCTTCTTTGCCAGATGAACAGGATTTGAAACATTCAACTGCTTTTGTTATTTTGCCAACATGAAGTTGCTCCCTATCTTTTACCTTGAAAGAAACAGATGATGGAGAATTAACTGTGCATTTCTTTTCTTTTGAACCATTTGTTGAACTCATTGATGGACATGCCACAAATTCTGTAGTCTCCAATTCCTTGCATTGTGCTTGTGATGTTGAATTTGAATTTGACCATGTATCATTATGTCGATCCTCAAATATATCCATTTCTGAGCAGTCTTTGATATAATTTTTAAACTCACCTTCATCAAATGTTTGGCCTACGTAGAGGCTTTCAGTTTGGCTGGTCTGGAAGATAAATGAAATGCAAATAAATAAGTAAATAGCCTAATAAATAAGTACAAAATAGCCACTGATCAAGAAAATTCAAGCAAGATCTTCTTAAAATTGTGGATCAAAATTACAAATAAAACAAAAAAGTCTATTGATGGGGGATTCTACATAATTCATGACTTATTTTTTAACTAACTGCTTTTACTGACAAATATCAAGCTTCAAATACATATGAGCAAATGAAATAAGTATATGTAAAACTAATAGTATGCAAATTTCATTAATTAAAATATATGTAAAATAATGTCAAATGCATAAAATACAAATGTAAAACATTGTCAAATGCATCAAATAGAAATGTAAAATATAATCAAATGAATAAATCAAAAAAATTTGCTTCACATATTCTCAAAAAAAAAAATTAAATTAAACTAGAAACATGATTATGAGGAACAAATAATTTTTTATCTTAAAAATATTTTCCCAGAATTAAAAAAATAATAATATTAGAATGACATTACTATGATTTAAAATATTATTTAGTTTGAAACAGTGACTCTATTTTAATCATTAATACAGACTCTATAATTTAGGAGGTTATACTTTTAGGGATAAACTTTTCATGAAAATCTTGATTCAAAGCATCTGTGAGCTAGATAATTATGTTAATTTCCTTCAAATAATATTGATATAAGAAGGTAGTTCTGTTGGCAAAGATAATTACAGTCAAAATTCTTCCATATATCCACATTCTATTTTCCAGACATGGCAGAAGCTTTGAACAAAAAAAGCTGGTTTCCATGAAATAATAAACTGTGACAATTATAAACACTGAAGGATAATATATGCATAATTATTAGAAAAATAAAATGAATAAATTTACACAAAAAATGTTTAAGGTACAAAAATTATGCTACAATTATTAAGTAAAAGAAAATCAATTTATTTTAAGAATAACAAAATTCAAGTATGAAAGTGTTAAAATATTAGGTTGTTCGGAAAGTAATTTCGTTTTTTCCAGACAAAGAATTTAATTGCATTTTTCGTACCCAATTTCATACTTAAACCGCAAAATCATTTTATGTTTTAAGAGCTGATATAGCATGGCTTGAGTGTGAAAAAGTGCAGCTGATTCTTTGCAGTAGTTTTTGGATGGTGCCCTTTTAAATATGGAGAGCAATAAACAGCATTTTCGTCATTTTTTTCTTTTTTGCTATAAAAGGTAAAAATGCTGTTCAAGCCAGAAATAAATTAGCCAATATGTGTGGAGAAGATGTGTTAACAGTACATCAGTACCAGAACTGATTTTCAAAATTTTTCCTTTAAATGAGGAGGCCAAAAACCACCTCGATCAGTTTTTTTTACAGCAAAGACCAAAACTTTTATGAGCGTGTAATCATGTTACTACCAAAAGGTATAAGACCAGAATGGCAAAAGGTATTAGACCAGAATGGCAATTTTATAATTTAATAAATAATTTATTCATTAAACGAAAATTTCTTTTCATTTTGACACAAAAATACGAAATGACTTTCCGAACGACCCAATACAAGTTTCCACAGAAATGAGTCCTGTCTCTTTTCATTCCAAGTAAATTTTGGAGAATATTGAGGTACAAGTATAGTTAAAAATCTAGGTATATAAATTATGAATTTGATTTTTGAAATACAGATTTATAATCTAAGTTTTTATTTTACAATAAATATTTAGCTCAGAGATTAGCTTTTATAAAGTTAAAACATATGAAATTTATACTGTGCAAGTAGATGAGAAGTAATGTATTAACTTACATTCATAAACAGATGAGCTGAGTTCTATATATTTCAAAAACAATTTTCTTTCAATCAGAAAGTTCAAATCTACTTTTAGAAAAAATATAGGGGAGGGGGGTGAAATCTACTAGTCAAAAACTACTTTACAAGTTAACTTGAACCTTTATTTGATAATTAGGAAACAATTCTTAAACTTAACCAAAAACCTTTCAGCTGAAAAAGAAAGAAAACTAAAATATACAAAAATAGTATCCTAAATGAATTTCAGCAATCTGTATTAGTGTAATTTTATGCTATATGAGAAATGAAGGTAAGAATTAATGCGTACTTAATGTAATGTAAATACTAACCTAAAAAAATTAATTAGAAACAAAAGAGAAAAAAATGACCACATCTTAAATAATACCTCACAATTTTTCAAATTGATTATTTTATAATAGGATTTTGTAAATCAGTTTCCCCTAACCTTTAATTGTATGTTACACAATTAATTATAAAAGCAAGTTATGAATATAAAGAAAGGCATATATTGGTTTTTAAAAATATTTTGAAATTGTTATAAATGCTCACGTAACATTAAGAAATTGTTCCTGGCTGTTTTATCACAACATCATCCTAGTTTTATTTCTAACCTATTACAAATTATAATTGTATAAATTCGTGTTTCAAAATGAAATCAGTACAGAAAATTTTTAGGTGATTTTATGTTAAGAAAAATAGATGAATAAGTCTAGGTAAAATATTAATTGTCATTAAAAACATATAAGTTTTTATCCACTAATAAGCTTTAAAATGCATGTGCAGACACATGAACATATCTAAATTACAATAGATGACATAATGCAAAGTGATGCAAAAAATAATGCAAAGAATGACAATGATAATGAAGAAGTTAATAAAAATATTCTTCAAAAGAAAAAAAAATGATAATAGCATCTGATAAAATATAAAAAGGATTTCTATTTTAAGAAAATGTTACAAATCTGTTTTAATCTTTAAAAATGTATTATTTATAAATAATTTGTACATAACAAGATTACAGCCTTTTTTTTACAGTTCAGGACATGTAATGCAGTAAATAAATTGGATTGGTAATTTTAGATTGTGGTAGGCATAATACTTGTAATTTTCTATTTACTGAAAGAGCTTTATAATAAGATTCTTGAATGAGACAATAAGACTATGATAAAAAGAGACTCAACTGTATATTTTTTTACTAACCAGCTAATTAACTGGTTTCTGAAAAAGACCTGAAATCTAGTTCTCTGCTAAAGACATATTTTTTTATTTAAAAAAAAAAAAAAAAAAAAAAACCTGCATAGTTATAATAAAAAGTTTATATATTATCAAAATGAAGAGAAAGATTTAAAACAAGCCAAAAAAGAAAACAGAAGTAACTAAAACCAAAAAGATTGTGTTATTTTCTTCTTTAATTTTTATACAGCAACCATAACAATATTAAATCTTAGTTTGTAAATACAACTTTGAATGAAATTCATCAAATTTATAAATTATTTTAATATAAACTAGTTACAAACTAAACCACCAGTTTAAGCAGCTAGCATTTTGTATTTCTTTTTTTTTTCTCCTAAAAATGAAGTATATACTTTTATAATACTAACTGAGTCTCCATTTCCTTACATTTCAATTTCTTTAATACCAAACATGGCCAGAAAGAATGACAACTTGTATTCATATTTAACATTCTGTTCACAAATTAAAAAATTTAAACAGAAATAAAGATCTTTAATGCAACAGAAATTACACAGTAAACTATTAATAAAATAAAACTAAAAGCTCACTTAAAAATAGCAGCAAAAAAAAGTCTTTTGTTATAATAAATAAAATATAATCACAATTTTCAGAAGTGCTAAATATATACTCACATAATTCTTCAGTTTCTTCCCAAAAACTAAAATAGAAAGAAAATTTGTCATTTTTTTCCATAACAGAATAACATATTAGTATATAAAACATAAATATTGTAAAATAATTTTCAGGCAATCAAATCTAGTTCTTTCACATGCTACCTGCTCACTGTTCTCAACCAAGCAAATGAGATAACCATCCAGCACTTTTAATTTTTTTCCCCACCTCATGATGATTACAGTCACCTGGCTGCAATGTATAGGTACTAACAAAATATGATTTTTTTTCTCCAAAAAAAAACAACAACAACAAACAGAGATGCTAAGATCCCAATTTTAATATTTCTAATCCTTTCATATGAGTCTGTTACAATTAGGGCAAAAAACTATTTTGTTATATAACTGTATATAGAATCAATTATTTAGTTTCTCAGAGTTAGTTTACTCATAGAATCAAATATTTAGTTTTAATTTCCCACAAATTTAATTTCTCTCCTTGCCCCTGACTGTGATTATAGTATCCTTGCAGCAACTTATATGGGCTTAAAAATATACTATCTCACTTTTCAGATTTCTAATACTTTCATGCAAGTTTGTTATGATTTCACATCTGCTATGATTTAGGGTGAGAAACCATTTTGTTATGTTACAGAGTACAGAATGAAATATTTAGTTAACACAGATAAAACTTGACAGCAGTATATGTAACTAACATTTCTCAATGACAGACAACACTGATATTTTTAATCTTGTTACCTTCTGATAATTTTGAAAATTATTTTTAACATATGGGGGCTATATAAGCTATTTTAAAATAGCAATTTCACTTATTCAAATATGATACATTGTTCAGCTCTGTCCTATTAAATATAAGATAATTTTAAAGGCCCATTTTTGTAAGGATGGCAATTTTTTTGTTTATTATACCTGGAAAATACTCCGAGCATTAAAAAAAAATTGTTTTCCCAACTGATGTATTAAGTTAAAATTTTTTATAAATACCTCAGTAATGTTGAAAAGACTACTCAGCCAAATTCAGACATCTAACACAAGGCATTTTTTAAATAATGCTTTAACTTAGGGAGAAATTCCAAATATGGAATCAAAATATGTTTTCTTTCCCATGATCATGATACTGTCAACATGAATATTTTATATGTGTGAAGAGTATTAACACCGTTTATTAAAAATTTTCAATGAATCTATCACAATAAATAAGTTAAACATATTTGCTTTTCAAATGCTAATTACAATGCAATAAAAATGCCATGCCTTACAAATGTATATAAGAAAGAACGATTACAATTCAATAAATGGTATATACATGCATTTATTTTTAAATTTTGTAGTCAGTATCTATGTAAAACTCATACAGATAGTTTGTATTCTTTTAACAATATACTCGCCCATCATTTTCTGGGGTATACTTACAGTTCTTCCCTCTTAATTCCAATCAGCACATGTTTTGAATTTATTGCATAAAAATTAACTAAATAGTTAAACCAGAAAAAAAAACACTCATAACTTTCCAAATAATAGCTAATTTAATAAATCAAATATACTATTATATATGTATAATAGATTTCAGGTAAAAAAAAATGAGATATTAAACTGAGCAAATTATATGAAACCAAATCTTTGAAATCTGAAATAGTTAGCTAGCCAAAAAATTAAGAAAATGCACAAAGTATAAATGATTTGTTCCGAAAGAATAAGTAACAAATTATCTACATGTAGGCTTTTGTTTGATCATATTAACATATAGTTTCGAAGTAATGCTTGAGTTATTTTGAGTTTGATATTTTAAATTACAATCAGATATAAATACTTGAGCCAGTAGCTACTGCACAAGACCTATGGAAAAACACCAGACCGACAAGGATATATTTACCTCCCTGACAATCTTTGGGAAGACATATTTATTTCAGCTAGAGCTCACTAGCATGAATATAATAAAAAGTAAATTTAGAAGTCAATTAACAAATAAAATTCTTGAGTTATGCTTAAAACATAAAACAACGAGCCTTAAGCCAGATTTTATCAAATGTTCAAATGTCATTAAAAGCCAATGAAACTATCTAACATTGATGAAACTACCTATGTTCATTGTATTATATGAATAAAGAATATTCCACAATGAAAGCCATTAATTTTAAATCAAATATATAAAAGCAAATACTAAAATACTAAATAGAAAATTTTTAAAAGCTCTTTAAAAACTAGCAAATTTTGTAAATTGTTGTTTCTGGTTCTTCTGCTTCAAATCATTAACAACCTCTGGTATAGAATAACATTTCAATCCAGTCATTATAGAGATGAAAGTAATTTAATGCTATACTTTCTTTATGCAACTATTTAAAAATATATATAAAAATAGAAATTAAATGATTCTTTTGTTCAAAACAAATCAGTAGATACAAATGTAATTTTGAAGAAAAATTTAAACTAACCATTTCTTAAAGTTCTAAAAATGAGTTCATGTTCTAAGAGTACATTCGTACGAATATTTGAAGAAAATATTTTTTTTTCACATGAAAATCCATCAGAATCATCATCATCCTCAAGACCAAATAACACACGAGAAGCATCATTAGGATTAAAACTGCTTTGTTCTTTAAAATTTTCCTCTAAATTTCCTACTGAACAGAGCTGGTCTTTGTTTTCAGCTGGCTTTATTTGATATGGTTCATCAGGCAAGGCGATAAGATCAGATTGCAGACCATTTCTGAGGGAAAGTAACGTGGTTGAGGGATCTGATACACAAGTGTCTGTTATTGTAGGATTTTCAACTGGACTTAAGTTTTCTGATTTCTCTAAAAGTGAGGATTCTGCATTTGAAATCAACGGCTGATTAATAACAAAGTTTCCATCATCCTGTGGCAGCTTTATGGGTTCAAATTCACACAGTTTAAGTTTTTTCATAGCAACACACAGGACATCAGGATTTAGCACACGTTTCTCACTTCTTCTAGGAAAATTTCTTTTGGCAGTAAGATTAATATCAGATGCAAAAGAAAGGGGATTTTGAATACTTTCTCCAGGTAAAATCTGTGAATTATTATCATCACTCTTTACTGAGTGTTGAAGCTGCATATCATCATTTAAATCATCAATGAACCCTTCTTTATTTTTTATCTTCTCTGGTTTTGCTTTCTTTGCAGCAAATTCTGTATTCGTGCTACCCATCCT
>JAPMOQ010033694.1:1804242-1835390 GCA_026543055.1 Argiope trifasciata
GATCACTGGTATCTGTGACTTTCTGATATTGGTGACGTAATAACCGTCCTGAAAATATTCGTCATCCCTATCTATAAGTTCCACTTCGGCGATTTTTACTTATCTGAACTCCTGATGTGGTTTTGTATTACAATTTTACATAATGTTTTCGCCTTAAAATTGCAACTCATTTTGTCTAGGATAACGTTAAATTAAACATAACTATACTGAATACATTATATGAAACTTCTTGCTAATAGTAATTTAGACCATTAAACTGAAGTTCATCCATTTTGGAATCATTTACATAGATAACAAGAATATATCCTTGCACTGCAATGATAGTGGAATGTAAAAATAAAATGAAAGTTAGTAAATTTCTAAAGAATTGCTGAAATAATGAATTTAGTTCTTTTAAGTCTTGGGCACTGCAATGTAAACACAATTTAATTTTTATATTTCTTAGCAAATCAGTTATTTTGTAAACAAGACAGCGATTTATTTAAAATACGCTGCTTAAAACAATTAAAAAATACTGAGGTTGTGAGTTGATCTTGCACCTGGATAATTGTTTGAATGATTGATACGTTATCTTCTGAAGTAGTAGGCAGTATGAAATTAAAAAAATAACATTCATTTAGCAGAGGAAATGCGTTTTATTTAGCACTTAGATCCAAATTTTTTTAAAAAAAAGCATAAGATGCGCATATGAGAAAAACAAATAAATGAGCGTTGTTTCTTTAAAAGAAAATTTCTTTTAGTAAGAGGCATGATTTCCCTAGACAGCGAGCAACGTTGAATATATTTGTGGTATCGGGCCAATGAGACTGTTGATGTGGAGCAGGGTATTCCGTCCCACCCCTCCAAAGGATTTCTTTCCAGTTCTTGGAGAGTTTGTGGGGATGGTAGAGTTTGTGTGGAGGGGTCAGTTTTTTTTTTTTTTTTTTTTGCCTAGAATGTTCCAAACACGCTTGATTGTGTTTATGTCAGGAGAACACGCTGGCCAGTCCATTCGTATGATTCCTTCCACCAAAAGGATATAATTCATCATTGTTGCATTTGAGTTCGTTTCAGAAGTGTTTCGGTATAGTAGGTCCTCCAAATCAACCCGATTTCTTCTTGGATTCGGTGAGTTACTGAAATATATGATACAATTCTGCAGCAAATACAGTCACTTTAATATTTAAATATTTATTTAATTTAGACGCAACAAATTTTTATCAATTTGCACTGAAAACATGGCTATTAAAATTGCTTTTATATATATTCAGAACCGAAACTTAACTTTTTTGAGCAAGAGCGTGCAAGCTCGTGAAAGGTCCATTCACTTCAGTTCAATTTAAATGTGGACGTTCTTCCTCACATCCTCCCCACTTTTTAAGTGATTACTGCAACTAAAAAGCATACACAGTTTGGTTGAACAAAACAAACTCATTGGGAACTTTTATACATGTACGAGTTTGACTAAATTCACATTCAGTAGCTTCAGAGGAACAGTGGAAAAAATCGCCCTTACTTATAATTTCATTTTCAATAATTTTTTCTCACTCTTTGCAAGTGAATATGTTTCATTAATATTTAATTCTGGTGGAAAAATTTGTTGCTCAGGTTTCAGAGAAATTCCAGACTGTTTTTACTTAAACGGAATGAATTTTTCCGTCGCGATCTGGCTACACATCTACCACGATCGCCAAATCAATTCAATCGTTTTTTACTGTCGTCTCCTATTAATACAACTTCACCAATCTTCAGTTCATGAATGTTTTTTCCTTATTTCGTTTTTGAATTAATAAATTCAAATATTCTTTTCGGAAACGAAATCTTAAATCTTTCATCAACTTGGCTCTATATCTTATCTATTTTCTTAAATGTTGGGTCTCTACCATGTCTGAGTCATTAGAACAAAAATTTCGTTTACCGATTAAAAACATAGAAGGAGTTAAAGATCGTCTGAATTTTCAACGATATAAGTTAGGGGGCGAGAAGTTATAACAGGTTCGGAGTCACATAGCACAGTCTCGAGTTCCTCAAAAGACAAGATCGATTGTCCGAGGAAATTTAATCCTCCCACAGGAAACTGTGGGAGGATTAAACTTCCACAATATTCTAAGAATGTTCGTCACCCTAGTGATTTTTTCCAAATTCAGTTCACATTGTTCATTATTTGCACCTCTGAAATTAGTGCCATTATCTGAGTAGGCGGTTCTTGGTCTACCCCTTCTAGCTATAAATCAACGGAATGCCATTAGAAAAGAATCGGGGATTAGAGAAGCCACAAACTCTAGATGAACAGCTCGGTATCCAGCACAAGTGAACAATATAATCCAAACCTTCGAACGGTTCTTCAAGAAAGGTGGTCCCGCTAAGTCGATTCCCGTCACTTCAAAGGCCACTGTGTCGGAAACTCGATTTTCAGGTAGGGATGGCGAATATTTTCCGAATGGTTTTTACGTACCAATATCAGAAAGTCACAAATACCAGTGATCAATACTTTTCAAAGAAGGGTGTGATTCAAATCCTTAACATGAACTTATTGGTAATATTTTAACTACGGCTCTTGTAATCATGATAGAAAGTTACAATAGATACGATCTGTCCAATGGAAGCTCTCAAACAAGAACGCAGTTCATAGGGAAAGGGAAAGTCGCACAATGATGCATGTTCTTGGAACAGACCTCAAACAAATAGTTCTGACGAGGTGGGCAACGGAACCTATTGATCAAGTGCACAAAGTTTCTCATTTCACAAAGAGATTCTCGGCTTCTCTCTCTCTCTCTCTCTCTCTATATATATATATATATATGATTGAAACGATTTGATATACGCATAATTTCATTTTCTGTGCCTAATTAGCATGAGAATTGCGTTACTCTGAATGATTGTAGAATTTTTTTAAAACAGATTTAAGACTTATTTTCAAGCTCTTTTTAAATTTAAAGGGATATTTGAAATCAATTACCAATGATAAATGATTGACTTCATGGATTTTTAAAAACATCTCGGGTAATGTACAGAAATTCCTCCAAATGTAAATATGTTTTAATGTATGACAGACAATCTAAATGTTGGCTTCACATATATATCAATACTTTTGTTTACATAACATCAATATTATAAATAGCAAAGAAAAAAAATTCTTCGTTTATTACAATTTCATGGATTTTGGAATTTAACGGGAAGAAATTATAATGTTCGCATTAAAAATGTTTGTTTATTTATTTTTCCAATAAATGGATTTTCTTTGTAATATTTTTAATTTATTAAATAAATTACCAATTCAACATTAAATTCCTTTTGCTTTTTTCCCTCTTTCTATAAAGTGGTGTAGAAGCATATAAAAAGAATTTAAATCATTGTGATCGAAAATATAATCTCATAAATTTGCAAAATAAATAAATAAATAAATAAAAATACCAGTAATATTTACTGAGTCTCAATCAATTTAAATCAAAGATTTTGAAAAATCGAATAAAAATTTCTGAAAATAAAGGAATATAAATTGCTGAAAAAGAGTTGCAAACAGCTTTTCGATTGTCAATAATATGTATTCTAGATTGTATTACCTACCCATTATTTTTATTCAAATTGTATTTTATTTTTTCTACGTAAAGTGTATTAAAAACTATAAAAGTAAATTAATTATAAAACAATTATTATCAAATCTAAAATACCTTCAAATTAACATTCTTAAATATTAAAATAAATTCTGCATTTAAAAAAAAAATGTCTGTGGTAAATATTTTAACCATGTTTCATAGAAAACGTAAAAAAATTCGGTATCATGTACAATAAATACGGTGTTTGTGTCTCGCAATACTATATGCTTTTAGGAAATGAAAAAAATAACAGTAAATAAATAATAGAACACTAATATAAATATTACAATTATAAAGGTTTTAAAGGCCTCAATTTATGAAAGCCACTATTTATCCTTGTGTATTTTACCCTTTAACAAGATAATACAATTGAAAGTAACCCCTATGAATCTCAGTGCATAATAAGTTTACATAAAACATTTTACATTAAACTACATAACTTTCAAAAAACAAACAAACATTTGTCTTTTGTAGAGTTAAAAAAAATCAGTCAATAATATAATTTAATTTAAATTGACAAAAAAAGAATATCATCTAAAATATTCCTACCTTCCAAATATCCGATTTAATCAGTCAATAAATGATTAATAAAAAATTAATAGAAAAAAAAAGATTTTTTTTCATTTTTTCAATTACAAAAAGCTAAAAATCTTTTTTATATCTTAAACACAAAATATATTAATTAATTCCTGATAGATGTCATAAAAAGCACAAAATGTCGATTTTTTTTTTTTTTTTTTTTTTTTTTTTTTTACTGGCAAATGTTTAAACTCATCCGCTGAACGTTTTTTAACTTTAAGCTTCTGAGTTCCGACAGAAGAAACGGTATTCAATAACTGACAACCGATTACAGTCAAAAGAAATTGGTCTTGGAATCCTACAGAGAATATCTGTTGAAAACCTGAAATTGCTTCAGACCAATGATACATGTAATGGCGCTGTTGTTGCGATAAAATTTAAGCGTTTTATCACTTTCGCCTATAAGTTTCAACAGAGATGTACATTTTCAAGCACATGAATTATTTCTATTACTTCATACGTTTTATAAAAAAATTTAAAAGGAATTTGAAATGAAAAAAAAATGAAAATTCTTTTATACAACAATGCTCGAAAAAAAAAGCTTCATTGGAAATTTGCATATTAATTAATAAAAATTTTTGAAAGATGAAAAACAAAAAAAAAAATGGTCTTGAAATTCTTTTATGATAAATTATGATGACTAATTATAATAAATTTCACAAAAATACTAATTTAAATATGACAACCATTTTGTTCGCACACGTATGTATTGTGTGTAATTCTTAGCTTCCTTATATGTAGAAGCATTTCTGTACTAAATTATTGTCTGCACATAAGATTGTTTGAAGAAAAACTGAAATTTCTTTTTACATTAAATAATTTTCATTTTTCAACGGTCAACGAATTCTTAAATGACATAAAAAAAATACTTTTTTAAATCAATTTCCTCTGAAACGTCAATTTCTCTACAAGAATTAAGATTTAAAATGTGAAAGCAGTAGAAAAGTATTATTTCAAATAGAAATTCGTCCTGACACTTTATTCTCTCTTTTTTTTAAGTGTGTTAAATATTAAACAACGTTTTAAAATGCTTGCTGATTGACGTAGGCGTGTGGATAAAAGATTTACAGAAAATAAGTAGATGTTTTGAATTTGGAAGATCCGTCATTTATACGACCTTTCCCTGAGTTCACTCTGCCCTTCACCACCTTTTATGACTTGATTTCTGGGAAAAAAACACTATCTGAAAAAGAGGATAAAAGTCTTTCGTTTAAATAGACAATTACTAAACACATGTGGAGAATTGAATATGTTTTTCCAACACCACTCTTTCTGGTACACGCAGTTTTATTTTATTTTCAGCTTCTTGCATCTTTAAGAGCTTTAGTTTTAAATAAAAGAAAATGTAACCAGAATAATTTTATTCTATTGCTCACAAAACTTGAAATTGATACCTTTTTAAGAATGTGTTAAAAGCGGCTGGCGGATATATTTGATTCGCAAATCAAGGTTGTGATTATTGTAGATTTAAATTAAAACTGTTCTTAAAATATAACTTAGATGACAATGTAAAAAAATTAATAAAGCTAAAATGCAAGATCTCTGGAGACTATACGATTTTATTTCAAAAAAAGAAAGTTAATAAAGCAGTCTTAAAAAATGTATTTAAATGACTGTTGGAGGGATACTTATTAAAAATAGTATTTGTTGCTTATTGTATGATGTCATTGCGTATATTCTAGAATTTCCGATTGAATGTTGTCCCAAATATTTTCAAATGCTTTAAATCACACTAGAAAAATTACTTAAAGCAAATGTCTACACATTAAAACTGGAAATGTAGCTGGAAATTTAAATTATAGAAAAATTGTGAAAAGATCTCAAAGCCTAAGTGCTTCTATGGTAAACTTGTAGAATAAAGTAGCAAAATATGGTTATTAATGAAAAAAAATTGAGACATTTTAATAAAATTCTTATTTTAATGAAGAAGCAAACATACTATTCGCAGTATTTTAGTAAATATTATGAAGAAATTTGGTTTCTAAAAATTAAAGGAAATGCAGGGAAATAATTAAGATTTTTATTCATTAACTATTATAAAATATTCTAACAATACTTTTTCGGTACTATGAAATTAAATCAGTTCGTTTTATTCTTAAAAATGTTATCCCACGCACCCTGACTGCAAATTTGTACATCAGTCTAGTGATAAAACCTGTTGTGCTGCCATTCATTAACAGCATTCAAGGGGGTGTTTTCCAACAGGATAACGTTCGCCCTCATACCGCTGTTGTAACCCAACATGCTCTACAGAGTGTTGACATGTTGCCTTGGCCTGCTAGATCACCAAATCTTTCTCCAATCGAGCACGTATGGGACATCATTGGACGACAACTCCAGCGTCATCCACAACCAGCATTAACCGTCCCTGCATTGAACGCCCAAGTGCAACAGGCATGAAACTCCATCCCACAAACTGATATCCGACACCTGTACGACACAATGCATGCACGTTTGAATGCTTGCATTCAAAATTCTGGCGGTTACACCGGTTACTAATGTACCAACATTTCACATTTGAAATGGTTCTTCTCGCCAATGGCTTTACCAGTGATCTTGAAACTTTAATCAATTAAATATGTTACCTAGACAAATGTATTCCTAAAATTTCATTACTGTACAATAATTTTTTCATGGTGTTGGGATTTTTTTTTTCCATCAGTGTATATTTCTTCAACACTGGTAGAAATCTACAATTTTGGTATTAAGATCACATGCCAAATTTCGTCCGTCTAGCTCAAAGCATTTTGAGTTGTGTTCAAAGACAGATAGATATAATTTTAAAAATGCGTTTTTCTGTTTCAGGAAGGCCTTTACGAAAATACCTCTGAGAGTTTGAATTTTTTGATGATGACCATTTCTCATTGTATATTTCACATATAAGAAAGCAAAAATTTTTTAAACTTCTAGAAATGTATCAATAGTGCTTAAATAAGATTTCACCTCGAAACACTGTTTTTCTCATTTTAAGACTATCTTTTTATTCAGAAGCTTGTAAAAGAAGATTTATTGCACTGAATTTGATTTTCAGGCACGTTCTAACAAATATACAGTGGGTAAAAAAAGTTTCCGTACGGTCACTAAATTTAAGAATAAATGAGCCTAATTTGTAAAGTATTGCAGTTTTTCTTTAAATACTGTCTACATGTGTTTAGTATAAGTCTATAGAAAGAGATTTTTATAAATTTTCATTTTTACAAAACGAGAAAAGTATATTATTTGCAATATCTAAGGTAGATTGAAAATTGCAGTGCAAAAAAAGTTTCCGTACGCGTTATGCAAATTCTTTCTGTCGTGTTTAAAAAAGGCCCGCAGTAAATCTTTGACGTTAGAAAGTTAATCACTGATCAGAAAACAACATATCGACAGTTGTTGAGTTCAAGTTTGTTCTTGATAGTCTCAAAATGGAAGTTCCCAGAGCTATTCGGGAATTAGCGATTAAACTGCGAAAAGATGGATTAGCCATGAAAAGGATTAGTGAAATGACTAAAAACTCGAAGTCTACTGTGCAATATACCATTGAAAGATAGCGTAAACTTCATTCACTAGAGGACAGAGATCGATCCGGGAGGCTGTCAAAATTAAATCACGTGCATAAAAGAAACATCATACGTTAAGTTCAGGAAAATCCACGAATTAGTGCACCACAGTTGGCAGCTGATTTAATGATTGGTTACAACATGAAAGTCTCAACTCAAACCATGAGAAATGTCATTAAAAAAAGTGGTTATCATGGACGTGCGGCCCGGAAGAAACCCTATATAAGTTTGTGCAACAAGAAAAAGCGCCTCGAGTTTGCAAAGAAGCATGTAAGCAAGCCATTATCTTTTTGAGAATCCATTCTTTTTAGCGATGAATCAAAATTTAATATTCATGGGTCAGATGGCCGAGTTATGGTGTGGAGAAAACCAAACGAACAAATGCTAACTAAGAATTTATGCGGAACTGTGAAGCACGGTGGTGGCGGTGTTATGGTGTAGGGGTGTATGAGTGCTTCTGGAGTAGGAAATTTGCAATTCATCGAGGGAAATATGGATTGATATGGATATTTGGATTTTCTTAAACAAAATGAGTCATCCAGGGCAGAAAAACTATCTCTTAGAACTGGATTTACTTTTCAGCAGGACAACGATCCTAAACACACCTCTAGGATTTGCCAAGAGTGGTGCCTTTATCATGCTAAAGAACAACTTCATGGCCCTTCCCAGTCACCCGATTTAAACCTCATTAAACATTTGTGGGAAAAAATTGGTCGACAGCTTAAAAAATATGACATAAAAAAAAAGATGAACTCAAAAGTGCCATTAGTAGTATTTTGGTGTAATATCTCACCAGAAACAAACAAAAAAAAAAACTTGTAGGTGTAATGCCACAACGTCTAAGAGAGGTGATAAAAACCAAAGGAGACGCCCACTGATCATTAAATGTATTTTTATCAAATGTATTTTGCATTTCTGTGAACTTTTTTCGTGTGCTAGTGCATACTACGGAAACATTTTGTTCCCTGTTTACGGCATTTTTTGATTTTTTAAGATTTATTATTTAATTTTGTCAGTATTATCATCCTTTTAATATGAATAAATATTAAATAATATTAGTTTTAACTCATTTTTAAGTTATTTTTATTATTATGAATTTTGTGTGACAAATTAAACTTTGATTTGCATTCGTATCTGCGTACGGAGACTTTTTTTACCCATTGTAAGTAATGTATGGATAGTTAAGGCTGATATTTTCCTTAGGAGGACTTTCTTTTCTTTTGGAGGACTAATCATTCATGATCTGGTCAACAAATTGTCTCAAATAAAGCTTAGTAATGTAAAGCTCTACTTGAATTTGTTTTAAAGAAAATTTCCATGAGATTATTATGAAGCTTTACAAGTTGATTCATAAAAGTAAGTTGTATCTTGAAAGTTTTTGTTTTTGTTTTTGTTTATAATACTTCATGAAATTTTATTTTTACAATCCTGAGGTTATTAGGATGCAACAGGTACAACAAAACTGAAAAACCGAAGAGTGATTTTTTTCTCTGTATAAATATTAAAGGAATGCTGATCTTTCAATGAACACAAATAAAATTGATATCAGTTAAAAAATAACCAATAATCATAATACAATACTTTTATTAGTTTACATCATGTTCATAAAAGCTACTTATTCAGTTATTAGTTGCCAAATATGTTTTAATACATTATTTCAATAAAGTACATTTTGTATCATTATTCTAATGTAATAAAAATATAAAATCAGATAAAGGATCAAACACCAATTTGCTTCCCATTTGTTGAAAAGAAAATTTAACATATTGCCTTAATTTATGGAAGGTTTCTTACAAAAACTTTTAAAAAATGATTAGATTTTTTCATACCAATGAAAAATAGCTGATGAGACCATTTTTCTAATTTTGAATAAATTATATTAATTGTTTTTCTTTCTTAATCTGTCTAGGAACAATTTAAAATCATATGATAAATACTTTCTAAATCAGAAAATAAATTTATGCTTTGATAAAATTTGACACAAAATAAATAACACAAAGGGGAAAATAATATAAAAAGTATTTAAATGCAAGCATCTCAACATTATACTTCTTTCAATAGAAATTCAAAAATTCTATTTTTTAAAGGAGAAAATTACAGATTTTCAAATGATTTCATAAAAGTAACCAAATTATTAATTTGAGAACAATAAAACAAAGTTTAATACAAAAGGAGTTTACATTTTAAGAAAATTTTTCTTAAAAATAAAGGCATAGCAAAAATTATACATATTTGAAAAAGGGAAAAAAAAAAATGCATGCTCAACAAAACACTGGTATGAATACCTCTAGTGGACAATTTAAAAAAATTAATCAGCCAGTATAATTTATTTACCATTTATTAAAAAAATTGAACTGTAAACTACAAGAGCCTAGTAAAGAAGACCCTCTTAAAGCAAAATACATTTTCTTTCTAAGGCCATTCATTCATAAAGACATTTTCTTTTATATTCTATACATCTATAATTGTTAGGAGGGAAGCAAAAAAAGTCTGATTAGAAAATCCATTCTGAAATTATACAAGATGAATTTATGATTGACCAGAAATTTTAAACATGTTTAAATGGCAAAGAGACTACATTTTCCAAAATTGCACTTCATATTAATATGAGAGTATTAAACACTTTGTAGATCTCATATGCAATAAAAAAACATAAAAAAATCAAATTCATAAGATCTGACCCATTAATCTAAACATTTGATATTCTACATTATATATTCTGCATGATAATAATGAATGCATTCAATAATGATAGCAGTGGTAAAATGGACAATGATATATTACATTGAGAAATTTAACGATTCTGAAATACACTTCATATAATAAAAGAAATTTTTTTTTTTTAAAAAAAGAAAGGAAATACGGTTATACATTTATTTTATGAAAATCTTGAGTAAGAAAGCGTTTCAAATGCGTGATGAAAAGAAAAAGATGTCTTGATCTATCCAAAAGACATTCATATTCTAAACTAACCATTTTTACATCATCTTCATCATTAAATACAGGGGGATCCCTTTCAACAAGTTACTTAGTTCCATTTGCACTACCAGATATCATCGATTCAGCAGGAGCTGTTTCGAACATCTTCATTATGTTTTTCGTATCCATCGGGAAAATATGATCTGATGGAAGATCTATTGAAATACTTTTTTAAAAAGAGAGCAGATGATTGGCTTCCAAAGGATTTATTTTCCTATGTTTGGTTAATCTTTTGATCATGGTCTCAGGACCAGACTTCAGGTGGAATGATAGAAGTGAAGGTATTTTTTCCATTTCGTCAGAATCATCAGATCTCCGTTTAGGGCTATCTTCTTTGCCAGATGAACAGGATTTGAAACATTCAACTGCTTTTGTTATTTTGCCAACATGAAGTTGCTCCCTATCTTTTACCTTGAAAGAAACAGATGATGGAGAATTAACTGTGCATTTCTTTTCTTTTGAACCATTTGTTGAACTCATTGATGGACATGCCACATATTCTGTAGTCTCCAATTCCTTGCATTGTGCTAGTGATGTTGAATTTGAATTTGACCATGTATCATTATGTCGATCCTCAAATATATCCATTTCTGAGCAGTCTTTGATATTTTTAAACTCACCTTCATCAAATGTTTGGCCTACGTAGAGGCTTTCAGTTTGGCTGGTCTGGAAGATAAATGAAATGCAAATAAATAAGTAAATAGCCTAATAAATAAGTACAAAATAGCCATTGATCAAGAAAATTCAAGCAAGGTCTTCTTAAAATTGTGGATCAAAATTACAAATAAAGCAAAGCATTTTATTGATAGGTGATTCTAAATTATTCGTGATTCATTTTTTAACTGCCTTTACTGAAAAATATAAGGTTTCAAATACATGTAAGTAAATAAAGTATATGTAAAACTAATAGTATGCAAATTTCATAAATTAAAATATATGTAAAATATTGTCAAATGCATAAAATACAAATGTAAAATATAATCAAATGGATATATCAAAAAAAAATTTCACATATTCTCAAAAAAAAAAAAAAAAAAAAAAAAAAAAAAAAAAAAATCGAAACTTGACTCTAAACATGATTATGGGAGAACAGATCATTTTTACCTTAAAATACTTTTCTCAGAATTCTAATAAATTAAGCTTAGAATTCAAATTAATACATCACTATAATTTAAAATATTAATTAGTTTGAAACAGTGATACTATTTTAATCATTAATACAGAGCTAAATAATTATGTTAATTTTTCTCATATATTATTGATAATTTTCAAACATATTGATATAATTTATGTAAAAATGTATTTGGGATAAGAATAAAAGTTGGTTTTTCCAATCATGACTTCCTCTCCCCCTCAACTTAAAATCCCAGAGAAAGGTTAATTTTAAACAAGTTTAAGAAGTTAGTTCTGCAGGCAAATACAATCACAATCAAAATTTTTCCTTATACCCACATTCTATTTTCCAGACATGACAGAGGCTTTGTACAAAAAAAGCTGGTTTTCATAAAATTACAAACTGTGCAAATTATAAACACCGAGGGATAAAATAAGTATAATTATTAGAAAAATGAAATGATTAAATTTATACAAAAAATGTTTGAGGAACTAAAATTTAGCTAGAATTATTAAGTAAAAGAAAATCAATTGACTTCAACAGAGACAAAATTCAGATACTAAAGTGCTACAAGGCAAGTTTCCACAGAAATGAGCCTTGTATCTTTTCATTCCAAATAAATTTCAGAGAATATTGAGGTATTAGTTAAAAATCTAGGTATCTAAATTATGAATTTCTTGATTTTTAAAATTTATAAAGCCATAAGCTATTTATATCTCAATGTTAATTATAGTTATGATAATGTTTTCAAAAGCAGAATTTAATATGACCTCAAATGAACTTTTTAAATCTGATGCCTTGTCGTTGCATATCTTATGACCCCTGAAATAATTTTTAAAATATAGCAACTGTTGATTGAGATGTGGAAGTATATTCAAATTCCACTTTATTTCAAAATTTTTGTACTGAATATGCCCTCTATAATCCATTTGTTCAATACCAGCACCAAAATCGCTGTTAGAACTATCACTCTCGATTTCATCACTTGTATGATTTTCATACACAGATACTTCTTCTATTAGTTTAACTATATCAGTGCAACTCAAATTTCTGCGGTTTGCCACTTTTCTCTCATATTCGCAAGCATAACTCTTTTATAGCATATCAGAAAGTGAAATACAGCAGGAAAAATAAGACGTTGCAATAAGAACAAAGAGATTGGCCCCCTGAAGATCACATCAGCTTTTGGACCTTGCATGCGCACCTTGTCATGAGTACATAGGTAATATAGGTACTCAATGAGGTACATCAATGAAACAGACTTCAGAAATGGATAAATTACAGAAACTATTGTTACGTATAATTGTTAAATGTATTCAGGATACGAATAAAAGTTGGTTTTTCCAATCATAGCTTCCTCACCCTCCCAACTTAAAATCCCAGAGAAAGGTTAATTTTAGACAAGTTTAAGAAGGCAGTTCAGCAGGCAAAGACAATCATTATCAAAATTCTTCCTTATATCCACATTCCATTTTCCAGACATGGTAGAGGCTTTGGACAAAAAAGCTGATTTTCATAAAATAATAAAATGTGACAATTATAAGCACTGAAGGGGAGAATATGTATAATTATAAGAGAAATGAATAAATTTGTAAAAAAAAAATGTTTGAAGTATTATGCTAGAATTATTATGTAAAAGAAAGTCAATTGATTTCAAGAATGACAAAATTCAAGCATGAAAGTGTTAAAATATAAGTTTCCACAGAAATGAGTTTTGTCTCTTTTCATTCCAAATAAATTTCAGAGAAGACTGAAGTACAAGTATAGTTAAAAATCTAGATATATAAATTATGAATTTCTTGATTTTTTAAAATACAGATTTATAAAGCCATAAACCTTTTCTATTTCAATGTTAAGCATATTTATGATTATGTTTACAACAGTAGAATTTAATACTACCTCAAATGCTATTTTTGTTGACCAAAAAGGTAGATAGTCTCATCCCCCTTTTTGCGACATCACGAAATCTTCCATGACGTTGTGATTGATCACGTGATCGGAAGCGCCCGAAGAGGCGGTGACTTCCGGTACGTTCGATACTTAAGATGTTTCTCCCTTGTCTTTAACTCTCTTGACTAGAAGGCATGGGTTATCTGCTCAGAGTAAATGTTTTCTTTTTCTGTTGATTAAATTTTCTTTTCGTGTGAATTAATGCTGAGTAATTATTTGAAGTAAAGAAGTAATTTCTTCCCGAAGGCATTATTTTGTTGTCATTTGATAGATTGTGCAACTCTGGTGCCACGCAGTTTGACAAACAAACGGTTATGAGCCAGAACCTGAACGTAGGTTATGCCATTAGAAATTGTTGACTTGTGCTGAGATGGTGGGGCTGATGATGTCGCCACTTGTACTCTCTGTGAACTTCACAATAGATTTTTGAAAAATTTTGGTTGTGTTGTTTTTTGAAACGGCTATCACGAGCTATGAAATAAGACCACTGGAAGCATCCAATTATTCAACATGGTCAACGGATGTTCACTTTTTATACACGAAAAGTTATTTTGAAATTATGGCTGGAAAGGAAAGTGCTCCCAAGAATAAGGAAGAAAATAGACGAGAGTTAAGGGACTTTAATGCACGACAACGGCAACGTTGACATGATCAATTATATATCTGAATATCAGCACTGAGTATCGAGGATCATTGGAAGCATAACAAATCCTGCAGAAGCTTAGATTGTTGAGGGAAAACTTCCGACCTGACAATAGATCATATCATATGCAGCTATTTAATGGATTTTTTCAGTGCAAAATCCGGCCTAATGAGAAATTAAGTATTTTTCAACAAGAATTAAATGGATATCCGACCAATTGAAGGGAATAGGAAAGCACATGGATGAAACGTGCGAATGCAACCAACTGTTGAGAAACCTGCCATCAAAATTTCATTCAATTTTTCAGAATATCCTCAGATGGCCTGATGAAACTTTTCAATATAAAGATGTTTCGTTCGAGTTGATTATGGAAGAAACCAGAATCGATTTCCTTGATGATTTGAGTCTTCCGAGGAGTCAACAAGAGATGTTTAGTGTGCAAAAGACAAGGATAAAGTGCCACTATTGTGGTAAGTTTGGTCACTTTAGGAGGGAATGCCGATAAGTAAGAGCTGTTGCGTCATCTGATGCATCTAATTGACGATCCAGAGAATAAAAGACTTCAAATCAAACATTACACCTACATTCACCTGTGCCATCACCAGCTGTCTCTTCTGTGTCAGGTGATGAGTTCTATCGTTATGTCTTTCGAGGTGGTAGACTTACAGAAACTACAATTAAGGACCGGAATGACCTAAGTAAATGAACAGAGGTACAATGGTTTAACAAATTGTGAAGCACATCGAAATAAAGATAACAGTAAATTATCCTTTTTTCTCGCTGAGGCTAATTTGAGCTATAATATGGGCAAACACGCCTGGATTGTAGATACCGCTGCTAGTAATCATTTTATAAATAATAAAGACTTGTTTATTAATTTTGTAGATGCCATAAATGAAAAATGGCAATAGCAGTAAATAGTGTTGAATTTCCCATAGAAAGAAAGGGTGATTCGAAAATTGGGTTTTATGATCATGAATATTTACTTATAAGTATATTCTTTTCTAGTATATAACGAAAAGGTAAGATGTCCGGCCCCATGCTTGATCAGAATGGGTTAAAATTTATCGGCGAAAATGGGCAAATTAAAATTTATACAAGAAATAGACTAATTTTTAAAGCCAATCTTGAACAGGGCTTGTATTACGCGTATCAAGACATTAAACCGAAATAGGCATCTAATGCTGAGAAGGCCCTTCAAGGGAGACCAAACGATTTGATGACCTGGCATGATGCATGAAAGATTTTCTCACGCAAATCTTGATTATATCCTTAAAATCAGCTGTTTAAATGCTGTGAGAGATTTACCAAAGTTTAAAAGGCCACTTAATTTTGAGTGCGAACCATGCAGGTTAAATACATACAAATGGGTTTCTTTTCAGTCCATAGACTTTACAAGATCTAAAGTGCCTTTAAACGTATTGCATTGTGATATTTGGGGATCAGCTAATGTAATTGGTAAGAAGGGAGAAAAGTATTACTTGTCAATACTTGATGATTATTCCCGTAGAATGTTTATTTTTCCTATTTGTCATAAGTCAGATACTTATGATACTCTAATCAAATTTATTATAAGGGCTGAAAGGCAGCTGGGTATTAAAGTTAAAGCTGTTCGCTCAGATAATGGTAAAAAATTCATCGCTAGTATTTTAACTTTTTTTTTTTTTTTTTTTTTTTTTTTTTTTTTAAAAAGTTATAAAACACGAAAAAATTAACATTTATACGCCCCAGCAGAATGGCGCTTTGGAACGTCTTAATAGAACGATAATTGACCTAGCTATGACAATGCTATCAGAAAGTGGACTGGATAAAGTTTTTGGCCTGAAGCTGTATTATATTTTGTAGATGTTTGGAACAGGCTATGTCAGTCTGTTCAAACTCTTACGCCAGTTGAACTTTATTCGGGCATTAAACCCACAGTTAGACATCTAAGACTTTTTAGATCTACCTTATATGTGGAAATACCCAAGTGAAAGTACCCAAGCCTCTAAGGGAGAAACTAGACCGATAAGCTAAAAAGGGTATATTGGTCGGTTTCGCTCTAGAAATTAAGAGGATATAGGGTGTGGATACCTGAGGATTTAAGGATTATTGAAACTTCTAATATCTGTTTCCAGAAACCTTCGCAGAGTAACAATAGAGCTATGCTGGCATCCCCAGGTTTTAGTTTCTTGAAGTTTTCTAATTACAAAGGGGTTCAGAATGGTGATGATGGTAAAAATGAAATAGTAAATAATATCTCAGTCTCCTTACCACAAAATTCAGATTCAGAAACTAGGGATGAAGAGTTAAGTAAAATCGATAGTTCCTGTAAAAACTACTTGGAGACGTGTAATAGTTCCGAGAACTATGATTCTAGAAACATATATTACTATGAAATAGGAAAGTCTTAAAGGTTAAGGTCCTGCTATGACATTGAAAAATATTGCAAGGATAGGAATCTAGAGTTTGATGAAAGTATTTTCCATTTTAAGGTGAAGGATACCTTTGCATAAATAGTTAACCCACAACCCAGTGCGTCAGGTGTAAAAGTTGAAAATATTGCATGACTAGACATTTTAATCCTTAGAACTTTTAAACAGATAGAGAAGTCACCTCAAAAGGAATCATGGAAAAGGTCAATGGATGAAGAGTTCAATAACCTTAAATTAAGAAATGTATTTAAATTAACAGAATTACCCTCTAATAAACAACTATTGGGATGTAGGTGGGTTTATAATTTGAAACAGAATGAAAAGGGGGAAATAATCCGATATAAAGCTAGATTGGCAGCTCAGAGTTTTCACAAATTAAAGGTGAGAATTATTATGAAACCTTTTTTCCCGCTGTTAATTTTTCTGTGATAAGTTTATTATTTTCTTTGTTGGTAATGCGGTTGAAGTGGAAACAAGTTCAGTGTGATGTCACTGGAGTCTATGCATCATTAAATTAGGAGGTGTATATGAAGCAGCCCCAGGGGTATGTAGAAAATGGAAGAGTCTGGTATGTAAATTAGAACGAGCGTTATTCGAACGGTAGAGTTTGGTATTTTGAATTAAATAATGTTTTAAATGAAATTGGTTTACAAAAATTAAACTGGTGTAATTGCACTTACTTTTATAGAAATTATATTGTTCTCCTAGTATATGTGGATATTGTTATTTTTGGACAAAATGAAAAGGATATTGAGGATATTTTAAATAAATTGAAGGGCAAGTTTGACTTGAAAATTATGGGCGAGACTAAAAAGCTGTTGGGAGTTGAATTCGATGAAATGTATGACTATATGCTAATCCATCGGAAACTATATATTGATGAGATATGCAAGAAATATGAGCATTTAAAAATCCCAATCTCCTCGTTACCAATAGCCAAAAGAATTCAGTATAGTAAACGCCTCAGTCTAGCGATAAGAAAAAAATGAAGGAAATCCTGTATCGAAGTGTTCTTGGTTGCTTGTCGTTTCTTACAGGTCGAACAAGACTAACATATCTTACGCAGTTAACAATTTTTCACAGTTTCAAAATTACCCAGCTCTTGAACATTGGTATGGTTTGTTGAAACTATATGAATATGTTAACAAAACCAAACATTACAAATTGATTAAATTGTAGGTGCATTGATATAGTGGGCTTTTCTGGTGCAGATTTTGAGTCAAATAGAGATGATGAAGCTTCAATGGGTGGATAGTTTATTTGTTTAGGAAACGCACAAATTACATAGCGAGCATTTGAGGAAAAATCGGTAAGTTTGTCGACTATGGAGGCCGAGTTTATGAGCATGGTGGAATGTATAAAGGAAATAACTTGATTAGATAATATAATAAATGATTGTATAGGTAGGAACATAGTTGAATATACAAATAAACCAGTGTTGTTGGCTTATACGAAACAGCTATAGATTTCCTCAAATCACCAATAGAAAATTACAGCACAAGGCATATAGAAGTGAGATATCATTATGTTAGAGATTTATTTTATAAAGGTTTGTTTGAGGTGAAATATGTTAAAAGCAAAGCAAAGTTGGCAAATATATTTACAAATCCTTTAACACAGAATGAGTTTAAGAGTTTTGTTGAAAATATTTTTGAGTATTAACCTGTTGAATTTATTCAAAATGTTTAGAATTTTTGAGAAGTTAGATTTTGGAATTTTCTTGAATTTCTGAATTGTCGATTGTATTTCAATTTAATGTTGTTTGTGACCATTGACGTTGTTTGTTTGTGTGCCACCATCTGAAAAATGATAAGGTTTCTTAAAATTAATCTTCTTGAATGATCATTAGAGTATATTAACTCATTGTCACGTTTTTATTGCAATGAAAGTATTTAGAGTTTGTGTGAAGTCATGGCCATGCTAGAGAGGAAAGATGAATAAAAAGATATATGTAGAATAAAGGTTTGATATCATTTTTGTCATGAATAAATATTGCATATTTCATATTTATATTTTTGGTATAGAATAAATATATAACTTTTGGCATTATTATGTGACCCGGGTCACACAAATCTCACTGTTATCTATTTCTATACATTTAAAAATGAACTTTTTTAAACGCAGGTATAGGAATATGTATTAGTAAATGGTGGCACAATAATTTCTTGAATTATTCAAATAATCTTGGGTTGTATTTTATAACTTGGGTTATTTTTGAATTTTATCTACTCGGGTCGCGCATGGGGGCTGAAATCGGACGTTTTTTTAATACATGTAGGTTTGGAAATTTTTTGATGTGGTATCTATACTGATCATATTTATTGATTACTCTGTAAACTAGTCACAAGAATTTTGTGCATTTTTTTAAGTATATATTCAGCAAGTCTATTTCTATTTATAGTTAAATCTTTTTATGTAATGTTGAAAGCACTTGTTTTAAATCTAATGTAGAAAGTATTTTGATTTCAGCATGTGTTAATTTAATTGCTAATGTTAAAAATGTAGAAAGCATATAATCTCGACATATGTAGATTTAAATGTTACATTGTTGAATAGAACATTGTTTTAAATTTAATTAATAAAATTAGTACTAGGTGATTTTTTAAGTTTCTGAACTCAGAGCGGAGGCTGCATGTTTTTGGGTGATGAGAGGAGGGGCATTTGTTGATCAAAAATGTAAATAGTCTCATCCCCCTTTATGCAACTCCTTCATGACGTTGCATAAAGGGAGGTCCTCGAGAAGGAGGTGACTTCCGATACGTTTGATCCTAAAGGACAGGTTTATCTCTTGACTGAATGCTCCTGGTTAGAGGGTATGGGTTATATCTCAGAGTATAAAATATTCTTATCTGTTGGTTAAATTTTTTTTCTACATGAATAAATGGTGAGCAGTTTTTTGAAATAAAGAAGTAATTTCTTTCAAAGGCTTTATTTTGTTGTCATTTGATACACTGTGCACCTCTGGTATACGTAGTTGTGGACCACTTGCAAAAACACTTGTTGTGGCAAACACTTTTTACATCTCATGCCTTGCAACTGCGTATCTCATGACCCCTGAAATAGTTTTACCACTGAAAAACTATTTTTTTAAAAATAGTACTTCCAATTTATTTCAAGATTCTTAGATTGAATATGTCCTTTATAATTCATTTGTTGAATATCAGTATCAAAATTTCTGTTAGAACTATCAGTCTCGATTTCATCAATTGTATGATTTTCATACTCTGATAATTCTTCTTCGCTTCTATTAGTTTAGCTATAACAGCACGACTCAAATTTCTGCAATTCACCATTTCTTCTCTCACACTGACAGGTATAACTCTTTTATAGTGTATCAGGAAGATAAATACAGTAGGGAAAATTAAATGTTGTAATAAAAACAAAAAATTAGGCCCACTGCTAATCACATCAACTTTTGGACCATGCAAACATGTCATGTGACCACATATGTACATCAAAGCAACATGTTTCAAAAATGGATAAATTACAGAAACTATTGTTACGTATAATTGTTAAATGTATTCAGGATACGAATAAAAGTTGGTTTTTCCAATCATGGCTTCCTCACCCTCCCAACTTAAAATCCCAGAGAAAGGTTAATTTTAGACAAGTTTAAGAAGGCAGCTCAGCAGGCAAAGACAATCATTATCTAAATTCTTCCTTATATTTACATTCTATTTTCCAGACATGGCAGAGACTTAGGACAAGAAAGCTGATTTTCATAAAATAATAAAATGTGACAATTATAAACACTGAAGGGGAGAATATGTATAATTATAAGAAAAATGAAATGAATAAATTTGTAAAAAAATTTTTTTTTGAAGTATTATGCTAGAATTATTATGTAAAAGAAAGTCAATTGATTTCAAGAATGACAAAATTCAAGTATGAAAGTGTTAAAATACAAGTTTCCACAGAAATGAGTTTTGTCTCTTTTCATTCCAAATAAATTTCAGAGAAGATTGGAGTACAAGTATAGTTAAAAATCTAGGTATACAAATAATGAATTTCTTGATTTTTGAAATATAAATTTAAAATGTCAGTTTTTATTTTAGAATAAATATTGAGCTCAGAGAATAGCTTATATAAAGTTAAAACAAATGAAATTTATATTGTGTAAGTAGGAGATGAGAAGTCATGTATTAACTTACATTCACGAACAGGTGAGCTGAGCTCTATATATTTCAAGAACAATTTTCATCTCATCAGAAAGTTCAAATCCACTTTTAGAAGAAATAAAGAGGGGGTGGGAGACCTACCAGTCAAAAACTACTTTACAAGTCAAATGGAATCTTTATTTGATAATTAAGATACAATTGCTAAACTTAACCAACAAACTCTCTGCTGACAAAGAAAGAAAACTAAAACATACATATGGCTATCCGAAATGAATTTCAGCACAATGGATTAGTGCAATTTGATACTATATGAGAAATGAAGGTAAGAATAAAAGTGTCTTTAATATAATGTAAATACTACATATAATCAAACAAAATTAATGAGAAGCAAAGGAACAAACAAAGTGACCATATATCAGATAAAGTCACACGATTTTTCAAATCAGATTGTTTAAAAACAGGATTTTGTAAGTAAGTTTCTATGATTCTGAATTGTATGTTAAACAATTAATTGAAAATTATAATAAAAAAATTGTAATTAAAGCAAGGTTAAAGCATAAAAAAAAGACATGCACTGAATTTTAAACCTATTTTGTATACGATTTAAATGCTAATGTAACATTAGGAAGGGATTCCTAAAACTTCACAATCCTAGTTTTATTTATAATGTATCACAAACTATGATTACATAAATTCCTATCACAAAATAAAATCAGAATAGAAAATTTTTAGGTGTTTTTAGATCAATAGCACCCTCAGCAAAAGCCTCATGGGTAAAAAGGCTATAATATTTTATAAGAAAAAAAAAATAGCTGAATAAATTGCAGCAAAATATTAATTGTTATTAAAAAACACACAATTTTTGATGCACCAGGGGTGTTTGTGGGACCCCAAAAAATCCCCTGAAACTTTTACAGACTTACTACCGACATTTTGGAGTTTCGAGAAGGGAGGGGGGGGGGGAGAAATGAAAAATTACAATTATGAAGTATTGAAAGACCCAATTATAAAAGTTCAATGAATTACTTTTTTTTGCAAAATTAATAACCATAAATTTTCAAGCATATAAACTACTACATTTTATGTAAATATTTTAAATTACCTGAATTAATTCTTTAAAAAAATTATCTAATTTATGCTGCTTTTTTTATTTTCTGATGTTTGTGGGCTTGTCTTTCTTTTGTGGTGAACTTCATAATTGCAGGAAGGTTGACTTTTATTTTCCTCATTTACAGTTGAAGAAATTTCCTCGAGAACTGCACATTCAGAGGTAGAAGCAGTTTGCTTTTCTGCTAATGTAGAAGGTTTTTCACAGACTTTTATAGGTGATTCATCTGAAATACATGCTTTTAATTCCTCTTGATATGATTTCTAACTTCTGTTCATATTCAAAAGAGATCTTTGTGAATTGGATCAGTCATTGGATTTTTTGAGCCATATTTTTCACATGAGGTTTCTTTAGAAGCCATTAAATCATATTTAATAGTCTGCACTGCATCTAGGGAATCAATCTTAAGAGAGGTTCTATAGTCAGTGAAAAGTGTATCCATTAAGTTGAATACACTTTCCACTAATGGGCCATGGATGGGCCACTAATGGGCTAAGGCAGGCTTTGACCAATTTAGCCAATGTAGGATACTAATAATCATTTGTGAAATCCTCTTTTAAATTAAAAACTTTAGACCAATATTAATCAATTGTACACTTGAGTTGATTTCCACTTTCATCAGATGTGTAGAGCATTTCTTTGGTGATATCAATATCACTCTGGTATAACCTTATTTCAGCTTCTACTTTTGACTTTTCATTATCACTAAAAATATGGGACATATAAGATAATTTTTCGAAAGCTAATATTGTACTGGTTTTACCTCTTAGCTCTGAATCTAATGCTGTAAAACTAATTACATGTGAATTTTTAAGGGGTAATTTCTGTTTCATATGCTGTGCTGTATTAGTATAAGCTTTCATCAGAGAAATTTGGAATTCTTTTGCTACTGGATGATTTTTTGATAATTTCTTCAGGAGAGTGGAAGCTTCTGCACCAGTAAATATTACTTTACTAGGTAGATGGAATTCTGGATTTGTGACATCAACCTTTAATAAATTATTATAAGATGTGCACTCTATATTTTCTGGCTTCAAAAAAAAGAGAAAAATTTTGCCATCAATTTATAAATACTGGAATGTATTAAATGAAGCATTGGTTTTTTTGTTTCAAATAATTTAATATATGTGTTGAACTCTGGTAATACTGCTGAATATAATGCCATACGCAATAAAGTTTTGTTTTGCATAACAAATAACCCATTTAGTATTCTTTTTTTCTGAGCTGAAGCATCCTTTGTTAGTTGTTGGGAATGCAAGCAAGAATACACCCCTTCAACAATTTTTTTCTGAGCTGCAGAAATATTTCTTTTATTGTATACAGTTTCAACATAAGAAAAATAATCCCCTTTATCAGTTTTATCCCAGCAGTGAAAATAAAATGCAATAAGAGCATCCCACAGATCTTTGATTCTTTCTAAAACACATAAAATGTACACCCACCTATGGTCTGGTCTCTTCAAGGGCTTAAGTTTTTTAATGGCAAGGGATTCACAGATTTTGAAAAAAAATTTCTCTTTTACTGCAGTTTTTTATATCAAAATAGATGTCATCAAACAAATCTTAAAAGTATCTATCAAAACAGTTATTAGCTGTGTGACATGTATCACCATCAATATCTACTAATAAGTGGGGTGCTTTGTTTGATCATAGTCTGGTTTTAACACCCTTTTTTTTTCCACGCATGGTGTTTCATGAATCCATTAATACACTAATTAAGTTTGCCCGTGGAATATTATTATCTTCAATAGTATTAACAAGTGCTTTAACAACAGCTTCTCAATTGCAAGATTCCATCTTTAGAGATGCACAATGATGAACTACAACTTCATTGATTGTTGTCATAAAACTGCACCAATATTGCCAGTATACTTTCTTGAGCATTGCTAGTACTTTCATCCAAATGTAGAGAAAATGGAGTCTCCATTAAAGTTTTAATGATATTTTCCTTAATAGTTTTTGTGTGCCCATATTTCATCTTATAACATGCAGTAGTCCTGGACATTTCCAACAAGATGAATGCCGTC
The DNA here is from genome assembly GCA_026543055.1 of Argiope trifasciata. NCBI lineage: Eukaryota > Metazoa > Arthropoda > Arachnida > Araneae > Araneidae > Argiope > Argiope trifasciata. Next base: position 1,828,288 of record JAPMOQ010033694.1, read on the forward strand.
TGATCGCGGCTCAACTGTTTGCAGAGTTCAATTAAATTGGGAGCTACATTGAAAGAAAGAGAATTCTCGGCGATAAACGAAGTACATAAACGATTAATACCTCTTGGCGTGCTTTTCTTGTCACTATATCCAATGGCCGAGCATCAGTCTCCAGTAAATCATCAGTGTTTTTCGAATTAGCATAATTACTTAAAGTCATTGAAGGTCTAATGCACTTTGAATATTTTATGTGCGTCACAGTTTTAGAATGATTTGTGAAAGCCTTGAATCCTTCCCCACCATACTTCAGCAGTGAGTTACAAAAAACACAATATGCTTGTTCAGCAACATTTATTTTCTTGCACCATCTGCCGATGGTATCCCCATTACCATCTCTCCGTTCAATCCAATTCCACCTAAATGCATTCCGGACACCTTCTTCTAACTGTATAATATCACTATTTATATCGAGAAATTTCATAGTGAAATTCTCTTGCGTACATAAATAAAAAATATTTCAATAAACGAAACGAAAAATTTACAAATGCATCAATAAATGAAACGAAAATTTTACACAGCGGAGAAAAAAAGTTGCGAAGCGATCAATGACAAATAGCTAATACGGCGAAAAATCCCCTTCTCTACTTATTGGCGCACGCCAGGAGAGATAAGACCTTTGAACCCAGAGTCACGTGATCGCACATCTGGTAGAACGAAGTCTCTCCCTTTTTTTTTCTGCCGCGCCTACTTGCCGAAAAGAATCCAGAAGAGAATGTCCGAGAGCCGGGGGAATGAGTCATAACTCGCAATAAGGAAAGAACAAAAAAGTTTTTTTCCCCTTTTCACGCATTATCACTGCCTTTGGAAAAAGAAAGGAAAAGTTTTCACCACACACACTGACCTTGCGTTTTCTGCTTTCAAAGCTAACAAAATTACCCAGATCTAAATAAATAATTCATTATTATTCCTACTTCCTTTTGAACGACGATCCCCGGAATTTCCGGGTATCAAAGTTCAAAATCCCCGGAATTCTGGGGTTTCCCCAGAGCACAAACACCCCTGATGCACTAATAAGCTTGAAAATGTATGTACAGACATGTCAACATTATATTCTAAATTGAATTACTATAGAGTTCTCCTCAATGCGTTTCCTGTTGATATTTTCTATTTACCAATATTTAGCAATAGAGTTTCATTTTGAGCCGCATTCATATACTATCTACATTCTTTATTAGATGGATATATTTTATTTCATACATTTTTTTTTTTTTTTTTACTTCTCTCAAAAATTATTCTTTTGGCTTTTCAATCTACACAGCTTGACAAATGCTAAGGAACAGTTACATTTTTCGGAATAATTAAATATAGACAATAAAGAAATGAAATTTATATATTTAGTAGGGACGATGAGCATTTATTATAGAGCAAAATGGTGCATATATTGACACATCAAAGAATTAAAAATACAAAATATGCTCCTTGAATGATTTCTAAATAGCACCACAAAAACTTATCTTCAGGTCAGTTTTTTGTGGGGCTATGATGCAGAAATGAGTCCTTAGCAAGATGTGTGACGACCACAGACTCTAATAGACATTTTGCATCTATTCTCCATGCTCTCCACTAAATTATTGAAGAGTTCTTGGGGACATTGTCCTACTCCTCTCTCAAGGGGATTTGAGCTCTTACACTGTTCGGAGAGGGATGATTCTTTGTGAAGCCAGTCTGATAAGAGCATCAAAGGCATGTTCGATGGAATTAGGAAGAGTTCTAGGGGACATTGTCCTACTCCTCTCTCAAGGCGATTTTGAGCTCTTACAGTGTTCGGGGAGGGACGATTCTTTGTGAAACAAGTCTGATAAGAGCATCCAAGGGATGTTCAATGGAATTTAGGTTGAGAGTGTAATCAGGCCATTGTATGTGGACAATATTTTCACTTTGCAGTATGTCCGATACCTCAATGTATCTGTGCGGCAGTGCATTATCTTTCATAAACAAAAAGTCTGGAACTAGAGCACCCCTAACATGATTCATCATAACCTCTCTGCAATTAATTCATTTACGATGTAATGCTTCGTCACTCAAAGATGTGAAATGGTGTTTTGCCATTGTACATGATGCCTGCCCACACCATCATGCCTGGGCCTTACTGATCACGTTCACTAACAAACTGTTTTGCATAACATGTTCCATGCTCTCTCCACAGTCATTGGTGATCAGAATCACTTGTCACTCTGAAATGAGATTCAACTGAGAGTATCACTCTAGACCAATTTTGGGTATCCCAACCAAAATATTTCTTACACCAGCATAATCTCTCAAGACGATGGCGTAGTTGAAGCAGAATGCAACTAATAGGTTTCCATGTATACAAACCAACTTGATTTAATCACCATGAGATGGTACTTGCAGAAACATTTGTACCAGTACCAGTTGCAAGGTTTGCAGCTATCTGGCCAAAGGTTAAATTTCTGTGCCTTTTTGAAACGAGGGCTACATAGCGACTCTCGAAAGATGTGATGTTCCTACCACAACCCCTAGCATGTACTTGCAAAGCATTTCCAACTTCAGCAGCCTTCTTTAATCGCGAGATGACACTCTTTGATGCACCTACCGCAGCAGCTACAGTGGTGACACTTTGACCTGCTTCCAGTCGTCCATGATCGTAGGCACTCAAATGATATCTTGCTGACATTTTGCCCTTAATTATTGCAAGAATCAAACAAAATTTCAGATAAAAACTTTTATAGCATCCTGCATTACTTAGGATCCAACATCAAACAACATGAATTTTCGTATGATCATGAGCTTGTATGCAATGTCTTTTACACAGAAAATGAGTTCTGGTCTACCATGTCATCTCAACTTGAAATTACTTTGACTGATCAGCTGTCTGAGACATAATTTTGCACAAATCACTTATTCCTTACTAATTGTCAAGCAGTATCAAAAGAGAAAAAAACATGCTGATGAAGATCCTGTAATTTTTAAATAACCTACATGGATGACATAATGCAAAGTGTCATAAAATGAAATGAAAATATTACAAAGAATGATTGAGATAATAAAGTAGTAAAGGAAATCTTGATAAGGAAAAAAAATGGTAATAGAATTTGATACAATTTGATGATTTCAATTTCAAGAAAATGTTAGAAATCTGTTTTGATCTTTAAAAATACATGAAAAGTTTCAAGAAAAATGTAGTCTTTATAACTAATTTGCACATAACAAGATTAAAGACTTTTTAAAAAGTTCAGGATATGTATTGAAGCAAATAAATTGGATTGGTAATTTACAGATTATGACACACATTTTTCTATTTAATGAAAGAGCTTTATATTAAAATTCTTGAATGAAACAATAAGACTATGGTAAAGAGTGACTCGGCTGTATAAATTTTTACTAACCAGCTGATTGTTTCTGAAATAGAGCTGAAATCTAGTTCTTTGTTAAAGACATATTTAAAAAAATAACCCTGCATAGTTATAATAAAAAGCTTATATATTATGAAAATGAAGAGAAACATTTAAAACAAGTCAAAAAGGAAAATAAAAATAACTAAAACCATAAGGATTGTGTTATTTTCTTCTTTAATTTTATACTGTCACCATAATAGTATTAAATCTTAGCTTGTAAATACACCTTTGAACAGAAATTCATCGAATTTATAATTGACTTTAAAATAAACTAATCACAAACTAAATCACCAGTCTAAGCAACTACTGTTTCTTCTCCCTTTCTTAAAATAAGGTATAAACATTTATAATGCTAGCTGACCTTACATTTCCCTACATTTCAATTTCTTTAATACCAAAACTGACAGAAAGAATGACAATAGATATTACAGATAGAAATAAAGATCTTCAATACAACAGAAATTACACAGTAAAATATTAATAAAATAAAACAAAGTTCACTTGAAAATATTAACAAAAAAAATGCCTTTCATCATGATATATAAAATATAATTACAATAATTTTTGAAACAGCTAAGTATATACTCACGAAATTCTTCAGCTTCTTCTTAAAAACTAAAACAGAAAGAAAACTGAAATCAATTTTTTTCGTTAACAGAATAACATATTAGCACATAACATATAAATGTATAAATTTTGCAAAATAATTTTCCCGCAGGGAAATCTAGTTCTTTCACATCCTACCTGCTACACATTCAAGTTCCCAATCAAGCAAACACACAAGCCCCACACTTTCCTGACTGTGACTACAGTATTATGCCTGCAATGCATATAAGCTTATAATTCCCCCCCCCCTCCACAAAAAAAAGACAGAAATAGTACCTTACATAACAGATATCTAATATTTTCATATAAGAGAAGGTGGAAAAAGTAAACAAACACTTCTTGAACAGTTACGGTTACTACTTTATGCAATAATTATTATTTTCTACAGATATTATTATAGTTTTTTAACTGGCTGTGCCAGTCTATTGGGTGCAGAGCAAAAGTTAGAGCATTGCATTCAATGTCTTCAACATCCATAGAAGGCACTGGGCAGAATTGTTTTAACTTAAAAAATACACATCTTATGGTTCTGCTAGCAAAGGGAGCAGGAATCTAACAGATTCGCTAGCACATTGAACATAAGGACTGTGTGAATAACAGAAATGGTACATAATAATAAAAAAGAAGCAATAAAACCAATTTTCATACAAAAATTTAAATAGGCATCCTTCCATCCATCAACAGAATAATACTTTTATTATTATTATGATGTGGATTCAATCCATTCTTTTTACAACAGATCTTTTATTGATTTACTCATTCAAATCAGTTTAGTTTAGTTTAGTTATATTAACGTCCCGTTTAAAGCAACACGAGGGCTGTTTTGGGACGGACCTCGTAATTTTGAACCACGGTCAGATGACGAGGACGACACCTGAAGTGGCACCCCCCTCTCCACACCACACCACACCAGCGGGAGGACTCATTCAAATCAATCAATTTCACATTCTCATGGTACACCAGACACACACACTTAGAAGAAATCAAACCATTCTCCATAACAAATTTCAAATAAGCATCCTTTCCCGACTTCCTCAACTTGTAAAAAATATATATATTCCATCCTCCTTTCATCTATTCAGTTGGTTCAAAATACTGTCTTCCATCTTATTTATCCAACATCCATTCCAGCACAATTGCCAAAGGAATTACGAGAACTGCGAAGAATTCCACTGCAGCTGACTTTTAAATTTAACATTTTTCATAAAATAGTAGTAGTTCATGTACAAATCAACCATAGTAAAAGAAACAATATTAGGATAGCTAGAAGAGCATTCCATTTAACTGCCATATTGATAATAAACTCAGGGGACACATTAATCTCCACTTCAACCCATGAATATTTTATCGGTGTGAAGATAAAAGTATAAAACATTTTATTAAAAATATTAAATAAAATCATTAAAATAAATAAATTACACAATTTTTTTTAGCTTTTGAAAAGCTAATTGAAATGCAATAAAAATGCCACACCTTATACATGTATATAAGAAGTTATGATTATAATTTAATAAATAGCATAAATGCACTTGTTATTTTTCAAATTTCATATAATCAGTGTCTCTAAATACAAGTGATACAAAAAGTTTGTGCTCCTTTGCACTCTATTCACCAATCATTTTCTGGAGTATTTGTTACAGATAATTATAGTTCTTCCCTCTTAATTTCAATTTGCAAATTTTTCAAATGTATTTTATAAAAATTTAGGCTAATTAATAGTTGAACAAGAAGAAATACAACATTTATCTTTCTAGGTAATAGTTAATATTATAAACCATATATACTATTAAATAAATATATATACAAATTAATAAATTTCAGATAAAAATATAAACTGAGATATTAAACTGAACAAATTTCATGAAAACAAATTTTGAAATACTCGATTGGCAAAAAAATTTAAAGAATGCGCAAAGAAGTATAAATCATCTGTCACAAATTATCAACATGTAGATATTAGTTTGATCATATTAATATGTAGCTTAGAGGCAGTGCTTGAGTTATTTTGAGATTGATATTCTAAATTACAATCAGATGTTCATACTTGAGACAGAAGTTATTGCCCAAAATCTATGGAAAGACCATGGCCCTTAAGGGTACATGCAATAACCAACCTCCCACATAGAGTGAATGTTTTTTTAAGTTCAAGATGGTCAACATCTAGACAAATATATCAAGTATGATTAAATTATTATCAGCATAGAATAACATTTCAATCAAGTTATTAAAGACATGAAAGTAATTTAATGCTATACTTTCTTTATGTAACTATTTAAAAAATATATAAAAATAGAAATTAAGTGATTATTTTGCTCAAAACAAATCAGTAGATACAAATATAATTTTGAAGAAAAATTTAAACTAACCATTTCTTAAAGCTCTAAAAATTAGTTCATCTTCTGAGAGTGCATCCGTACGAATATTTGAACCAAATATTTTTTTTTCACATGAAAATCCATCAGATTCATCATCATCCTCAAGACCAAATAATACACGAAAAGCATCATTAGGATTAAAACTGCTTTGTTCTTTAAAATTTTCCTCTGAATTTCCTACTGAACAGAGCTGATCTTTGTTTTTAGCTGGCTTTATTTGATTTGATTCATCAGGCAAGGCGATAAGATCAGATTGCAGACCATTTCTGAGGGAAAGTAACGTGGTTGAGGAATCTGATACACAAGAGTCTGTTATTGTTTGATCTTTAACTGGACTTAAGTTTTCTGATTTCTCTAAAAGTGAGGATTCTGCATTTGAAATCAACGGCTGATTAATAACAAAGTTTCCATCATCCTGTGGCAGCTTTATGGGTTCAAATTCACACAGTTTAAGTTTTTTCATAGCAACACACAGGACATCAGGATTTAGCACACGTTTCTCACTTCCTCTAGAAAAATTTCTTTCGGCAGTATGATTAATATCAGATGTAGAAAAAAGGGAATTTTGAATACTTTCTCCAGATAAAATTTGTGAATTATCAGGACTCTCTACTGATTGTTGAGGCTGCTTATCATCAGTCAAATCATCAATGAATCCTGCTTTATCTTTTGTCTTCTCAGGTTTTGCTTTCTTTGCAGCAAATTCTGTATTCGTGCTACCCATCCT
>JAPMOQ010033694.1:1838227-1898433 GCA_026543055.1 Argiope trifasciata
AAAAAAAAAAAAAAAAAAAAAAAAGACATCAATACGGTAAATTCTCGAATAAAGGTTAGCGTCTATTAATAATTACGACAGAAATTCGCGAGAAATCGATAAAATAGCAGAACCATTTTAGCACAACATCCTTCATTTGTTTAAGAGTCAAAATATTTTTATTCTGAAAAAGCCCTCTTAAGAAACCAAATAATAACTATTACCACAATAAAGTCACAGCGGGAAAAGTCCCACTTCGATTTATAGAATATGAAAACATGAGTCAGAAATGACAAGTAAGTCTTTAGTAAAATTTAGGAAAATTAATTATTGTATGTGCAAATAATCTTTCAAGAGAGTAAGCAAAACAAAATTTTACAAACCATAACGAAATAGAAACCAGGAGCTTAAGCCCTGTCAAAAATATTACTACTGCCAATTTAACAAAGTAAAATTAAACTGCAAAATTTGCTGCCAACTACAATGTCCAGTATAGAAACATTAAATATTTCCGTTGTGTTTCGGAGAGATCCAAATCGATATTTTTTAATAATCAATATTTCTGTTATTATTATTTTAAACATTTGTTCAAAATAACCATTATTTCAATCAGCTTATTAATTAAAAATTATTATTAATATTAATTAATATATAATTTATTATATTCAGCAATAAGTGATTGAGTTTTTTAATATTTATTTCAGTAACACTTTTCATTTTAATCTTAGATAAAACCGCGTATTTAATTTATTTATTTGAATAAATTAATATCTTTAAAAAAATAGAAATTAAAAATTATTTTTAGTTCTATTTTCTATGCATAGTTAGCACCCGCAGGATGAATATCAATATAAGGTCATTCCTTGAATAACTATCAATTTTGCTATTGTTATCTTTCAATATTTGTTCCAAATATCTGTTATTTCAATCATATTATTAATTAAAGACCTTATCACACGGTAAAATATCGTCGACACTTTCCGTCAGCAAACGACAACGAAAGTGACGTCACTTGTGTGACGTCACTTCAAAGTTTCACATGATTGGTTGAATTTCGTTTGCTGACAATTGCTGACTAAGTGCTGACGAAATTTCACCGTGTGATCGTCGAACGAACCATAATCTAGAGACCGACCGTTTGTATGTCAACCTTAATGAGTCCAATCACAGGCTCTCTTTCACAGTGAATGTGCTTTATTGTACTGGATTGTGATTGGTCGAAAAATACGTGTTTATTTATATTAGAGGTGGAAGAAAAAGAGCGGATTTTGTATTATTGAATTGTTTATCCAAATAAGTACGAAATGACGCACGAGAATGTTTTTTCAGTTATACTTTCAATCTTATAACATGCATTTTTAAAATTATTTCCATGCAGTCAATGACAATATTTGAAATTTTAGCGAATATAAACAGCCGTAAGTTGAGAATAAATATTGAATGCCATTGTAAACCTAGCTTTCAAGGCGGTTTTAAGAAAACAGTTACATTTATTAAGTAATATTTATTACTGTGTAGTAATTAAAAAAATTTCAATTGAATTTCTAACTCTTTCGAAGAGTTATGTTATATGTATATATATAGCAAACAGTTTACTTTTTATAAATTCTCTTAACCTCCTTCTGACAAACACAAATTGTTTTATGTCTTTTTTTCATTTTATCTGAATTGATATTCATATAATTATTTGTATTGAAATTAGATATAATTTGCTGATAATTTAAATTGATGTTAAGAAGCATATTATGTTTATGTATTTAATTATATTTATTATAAATTATATTTTAAAGATTTTTAATTTTAAAATTATTAAATCAGAAAAAGAAATTCAACAGATAAAAAAATAAAAATAATTGCTGTAACTTCTAAATATTCATAATTCTCATGCAATATGTATTGGACTGTAGAATATGGAAATAACAGGTCTTGTTTCATACCAACTTTAAAAGAATTAACTAAAATTTATAGAAATATTCTGTATTTTTTACTGGATTTATTAATTTTAAAGTTTTTTTTATGATACTCTATGCAGGTATAATTATTATTTAAATAGATTTTTTTAAATAAAGGATCTTTTTTCATGAAATTCAGTTGTCGATGTATTCAGATATTGAGTGTTCAGTTTTTTCCTCTCTTTTGAAATTTTTTTTTAATCTTATATTAGAACTGATGATTGAATATTGGATTTCTCTTTTACATTTTTATATGGTTGTATTGTATTATTATGAATATGAATGTTATTGAAATATGTAGGTTGTATTAAATATAACACCCAAGCTTCACCACAACCTTTATAAATTGTCTTGCTAAATAATCACTTGAACAATTATTGAAAAAAAAAATTGCATACCATGCATGAAAGGAAATTATTGCATGTAGTGATATTTGAAAGTAAAATCACAGTACTTATGATTTGTGTAGAATAGTACTTGTGATATTAAATCAGAAAACATCAGAACTTTGCCCTTTCTTTTTGTTTCTTATTTTAATTCCTTTCAAGTAGATCAAGAAAATTTATGTATAAGATTTATTTTAACACATCAAATGAAGGGTTTGTGCTTAATAATTCTTAGTATTTTAAATAATTTCCTATTCTTTATTCTTGTAACTAACTTCTTATTTAATTTTAAAATATTATAAAATTCATTTCTGGTTTGATTGAATTAGCTGATGAATGTTGCCTTGAAACAAATATACTATATTGAATAAAATGTCTATACTTATAATAATTTTATAAATAATAAATATGTGTGTGCAAAAGATTTGTATTATAAATTATACTAATAAACTAGCCTGGCCTTTTCATATATTGAGATAAAGTTCTGGAAAATTGTAAACATTTAATGTTTTCAAGTGATTTACTAATAAAAATTCTTTGCTATTTTACATTGGTATTGTTTTAAACAGAATATTGCTATTTAAAAGACCAATGAAAGCTCTTCCTTTAGTCAAAAACTTATGCACTGAAACAATTTTTAAGAGACAAAAAGTGATATTCTAATTTCGATAACATTGCCATTTCTTAAAAGAATTGGTGATAGTCCTGATGTCGCATATTATAATACTATAAACTATTGTAAATTAAAAACATAGTTTTATTAATTAAATTGCAAGTTGCTCAGTTTTATTTTTAGATATTTAACTGAAATAAATAAAAATGTTGTATTACAAATTAATTTAAATGAACATTTAATGCATCAGTTATTTTCAAACATGACTCTATTGCTTGATGATTAATTTTAAAAAAATCTTATGTTTCTTTAATTATTGTACACCTTAAAAAGTTGACCTCCCCCCCATGAAGTAAATTTAAGTGTTCATATTGCTAGGAGTTTCCCACATTTATATTGTCTCACTTAAATTTCTTTTTCATGTGTGCTAATAATTATAAATCTCAAGATTAGCTAAATAATATGTATGCTAAAAATCAATCTTTTACTTGATATATTTAATAGTAATTTTAAAAAATAATTCTTGTACTGTTTATTGAATAAAAACATATATACAAAGAGGAAGAGAATAAATAAATGGCATTTGAAATCAGAATGTGCATTAATTTTATTTTATGTATTATTTAATTTCAGACTGTGAATTTTAAAATGCATGATACATTATTTTGTAATAAAGAGATATGAATTATAAGGGAAGCTTATGCAAACATTTTTTAGAAAAATGTCAAAATTAATATAAATGAGTTATTTGCAGAAAAATGTAACTAATGAAAAAAAAAAGTATGCGAAATGATTTGATGGTTTAAAACACTTTTTTTTTGGGGGGGGGAACCATACAGCATTTTTTTAAAGGCTAAATAAAAATAAAAAAAGCTGCAATGAAATGATGATTAGAGAAATTTTATTTCCACTAGCTGGGATTAAGTGTTGCTATAAGTTAAATATTTTGTGAAACTGTCTTAATGATTTCCTCAACAAAATAATTTTACATTACTAATCATTTATGACATGAAATTTACACACTCCATTCTGTAATTCATTTTTGTTAGCATCATATTTCTGTTATTTATTAATTTTTATTAATTATTTTTTAAAACATTTAATTAAGTTATAAAACTAAATGTCTGCCTTTATTAGTTTTGCTTGACTTCATCTTGTAACTTCTGAAATAATTAGGTATAGCAAAAAAAGTATCATTTATGCCAGTTTAAGGTGTTATACTTATTGTATGATGTTGTAATTTAGATCTGTTATATATAAAAAATACATTATTAAATCAACTTTTTTCAAAAGTTTGGGTTTAAATATCATAGGATGGAATCATTGATTTATAAATCATCCTTGTTTGTTTAAGGTCACTTAACATTACTGCATCTTTTTCCTACCGATGAAGAAGGTAGCAATTTCGCCAACCATATTTGCTATGTTTAATTTCAGTGAAATTGTTAGCTATAATTTCATCTTTAGGATTCCGTATAATTGTCAGATTTTAAGAAATGTTATTTTAAGATTTTTCATATGATCTGTCTATTGTGTATATGGATCTTTCCAGTGGAGACAAGTCAGCTTAGAACTTCTGAAATAGTTACAGAACACAAATGTTTTGTATGGGAATTTAAAGTGAAAATACTTAATTTTTCAAAGATGCTGGTCTGAACATAGCAGGCTACATTGTTTAATTTTCATAGATTTTTAAATTGGCTGAGTCCTTTTCTCAACAATGAAAGATATCTAGTCACCATTGAGAACCATCTGGTTTGCCCGAATTTTGGTTGTATTTAATTTTATTTAAATCATATAAACATAGCCATTGGTGAGCATTTTACTTTATCTAATAGCAGTTTACCTAGTTTGAAACATGATAATAAAAATAATATCACGGCTGGCTACTCTTGTGAAATATCGCAAGATATATTGACATATTGGATATTGGATGCATATTGGATATAACTTTCATCTTTTAATATACTATGAAATGAATTATTTAGCATTCATAAAGGACCCTTTTTATATCCTTTATGGCATTCACAAATATATCTTATTTAGATTATTTCTTTCATATAGCATAATTTCTATTTCTTATTTTTGATTACTTTGAATTTTTAAAAAATATTAAACTTGGTATCTATATATTTTTATGCTGAACTTCTCTTCATGATCATGCATCATTTAAATTGCTGGAATAGATTTTTATTATAATATTTATTTTCTAAGATTTTCTGTCTATTAAGATCTTTTTCTGTCTGTATAACTATTGTAATTTAGGTGGTGGGGGAGTAATTGTCACATAGACAATTAAATATTGATGTCAAAAGTCTTCTGCTGTCATTTTTAAATTTTGAGAATGAATTGCCAGCTCAGATAGGGGTTATTAGCTATTTTTATTGTTTGTGTTTTTTTAAATGGATAGCTGTCTGAAACTTGACCAAAGTTAAATGTTATATAAGAAAATTAACACATCTTAAGGGAAATTCCTTTGAACTCCATGCATATTTAATGTTTTTCCACTTTCTTTAGAAGAATTTTTCTTACAATCAGTTTTTATTTAATGTTAAAAGTTATTTATACCAAAGTTCTATTTTTTAAAAAAATATTCCCTCCATAAATTTGTATTGAAAAAGTAAATTCAATTGGTAAAGAATCATAACTATTTTCCATATATTCTATTTGCACATTAAGCAGTTGGTTGCCAATGTTTTCATTTGTTTATGCTTACTTTATATGTTCTCTATGTTGACAAATCTTCTCTAAAATTTAATCAAACAAAATCTGGAAGACAAAAGCATACCTCAGTGACAAAGTTTGAATTTGGCTTTGAAACAGTTGCAGAATGATTCGAATCTCAAAACTCAAAATGGCATGAAAAATTATGAGAAGGGGGAAAAAAAAATAGATTAACATATTATTCATCATAAACTTATTGTTAAGATGTATAATTTTTTGAGTTCAAATTTCTAAGGCAATTTTGTCAATTAATAATTATTTAATTCTTTTAAATTTATCAGTTCATTTAAATTTAAAATGAAGTGTTATTTAATTTTCTAATTTCCATGGTCTGGATAATTAATTCTGTCCTTTACTTCATTTGATGCATTATTTCTATTTGAACTGCATGTCAGGATGGGTTGTATGACTCTTTCGTACACCCATATGCGTACGAGTCATAAAACTGTCAATCAATGGTCTCGTTTACAATGGGATTGTATTGCTGTAAAGGAGGAGTTTTAGAAAAGGCTGCAACAGTTTAAACATTATCTGAAAGTGTCAAATTTGGCAAGAGTTAACATGCTTAAGAAAATTTCGAATACTTAATGTTGTTTAATACAATTTAATGTGCTACTTTCCACATTGTTTTTTATGAAGCATGAACTGCTTTTCAATGAGTTTATTCAAAAATGTATGATAAAAATCAATGACGAATGATATTTCTTTCATATAAATACTATATCGACTTTGGAACAACAATCTAGATTTTGGTAAATGAATTATTTCACATGAATATAACGATTTGCATTAAACAAATAAATTTTGGTTTCATTAGTTTTTGTTTTATTTCTTTTTGATTCGTTTGTTTAATTCAATAAGTTTGAACACTGAAATGTATGTTACTTAAATATAGGAACTTTAAAAAAAATGGTTGTTTCTTAAGTACAATTAAATGATGTTAAAAGTATTGAAATGATTTGTAAGATGGGAATAGTTATAAAGACAAATCTTGAAATGAAGTAAGTAGTAAGAAAATATTTCAACTACGAATGTTAATTTTCCATGCTGTAAAAGTTTTTTTAAAAAATTTCTAGTGTAGAACACTTTTACAAATTTAAACTTTTCTGTTTATCATTGTAGATTTAATTTCAATGTTGTTATATTAAAAAAAAATCTGCTCTGATAAAGATGAATTATTTGTTCATTACATGACTTTGGATTTTGTATATGAAATATTGTAAGAACACGGTGCATAAAATAAGCAGCTTACTAAATCAGAAGTATATTAATATTTTGCTAACGGATCATTTTTATCTGCGAAAATTTGTAGGTGATATTAGCTGAATTCAAATTTAATTTTCTTCTTGTCTCACTATTTATTAAACCGTAATACAAATCTATAGATAAAATATAAAACAGAATTAAAAAAATATTTACATTAATGTACGTAATAAATTTACATTAATATATGCAGTATATGTTCTTCAGAAACTTTACTTTTTTTATAGATCGTTCTTGTATGTGAAATAAGCCATTAACATAGTAATGAATGAAATTCTGGTAATATACCTTTGAACAATATACACCTACACCTTTGTTGAAATTTTTACTGATTAGCTATGCGTTTTTTAACCATATTTTAAACAATGTAATTATTTCTAATTTCAGAAGAATTCATGCCATTTTAAACCTTCCAGAGGCCCTGTGATAAGACAAATCTCAAAACAACCTATTCTATGCCCTCCAAATTTTTACTGATTTTAATTTAATTTTTATTCAGCAATTTTAAGTTGTAAATTTTGAAAATTGAAGTCTCAAGTCCCTTTTTAAAAGGTCAATATAAAATTTCGAGAGCAAATGAATTTAAAGCATTAATTTCTTTATTAAAAAAATAAAGTCATATATCTGTTATTACATTGCATGAGAAATTCTTGCTGTAACATTAAAGAAATTTTTAAAGTGATGTTTATTTTCTTCATAATTATATAACATTCACTTCTGTTTCTCTAATATTTCAAAACTAAACTGCTTTCAAATGAATTATCGTTACGTTGATATACAGGTTCCTTATCTAAGCAGTTCTAGGAATGAAATATGAGATAAATCGAAGTTGTAGATTGAATTTTAATTATCTCTTTGAAAAATAAAAATTTATGGAATAAAATCACAATTCAACAAAATAGATTTTAAGTTTTTAATTTACTCTGCAGAATAAGGATTTTTCTCCAGTATTCCCCAATTTTGTAGACTATTATTTCATTTACCCTAAATTAATTCAATTTCTTATTTAATTTTTAGTTTGAGAAGAATTTTTCTTTGTTACTTTTTAGACTAATCACTTTTTGTTAAGATTTGTCATTTACTGAGACTCGTTATATTTAAATTTCTTCATTCAGCTAGAATATTATGTTAACTTACCTGCTTATGCATTTTGCAATTAATATTTATCATAAGTATTCTTTATAAGCTTCTTATGCATTCCACTTTCAAAATTTACAGCGTCAATGAGAAAAAAATAAAAAAATAAAGAGAGAGAGAGAGAATACAGCGTTTCAAAATTACCTCAATTTGTAACAATGTCAAAAAAGATTTTAAAAATTCACATTGAGAATGTTTAAAAATGATATTTAATCTATTACAACAGTATAAAATTCAAATAAATAGTAAATGCGGGATAAGTTTAAAAAAAATGCTTTCTTACATATTATTATTCCATTTTCAGTTGTAAGATTCTACTAAAATATCCCTAATTTTAATTCTAATTCATAAAATAAAATAAAGACTGTTTTAGGAACAAATAACGAACTACCAAATAACATACGCAAAAATATACAAACGGGGGGGATGGAAAAAATGGATTTTTAACACGAAAGCCTATGCTTTAAATTTGACAGATATCTCCGAATTTTTCGCTTAAAATTATTTAAAAATAAAGGGAAGAATATTCAGACTTTAATCTAAAAATTTTAATTCATAAAATAAGATTTTCTTCCAAGAATAAAAGTGAATGCATACAATGCGTCTATCAGTATATTTAAAACATAGACCATTGTGCGTAGAGATACTAAATTTAACTCAAGTATATTTGGGAGAAAAAAAGAACATGCAATTCAGTGTTTTTAAAAATATTAACACAAAAAATATGTTATCTCTAATGTAAATTATTTTAAAATTTAAATAAAAATCATTAATTTTATTGATTTATCAGTTTTTAAGTTGCGTATTTTTATTCTGCAAAAAGAATACAGATTTTGGATGAGCATGTATATTTTATAGTCAAGATCTTCCGTTTATATTTTGATATGTAAAGATAAAGTTTTCATATAAAGGAGAATATTAGATTTTTAAATATAAGATAAGGTGTATTTTTATAGCTATATCAGGTTTATTAAGTTATTTATTTCATTTATATATGAATTATGTATTTGATTCCCAGAAGTTCAAAAACTTTGAACAGATTTAATTTCAAATAGTAGGAAATTTATCAATTGTTAAATTATCTTATTGACTTATGCACTATTAATCATTTGAAATGTAAGTTGAAATGATCAACTTCTCTTAAAACAATTAGAATCGTTTGTGATGGTAATAATTAAGTTTAGGTGTAATAAAAATTACACCTAAACTTAAGTGTAATAAAAATTACACCTAAAAGTGTTGTTTGCTATTGGTTGCTTAATAAGTTTCGTTAGTTCGGTATTAAACGAAGATTAAAAACATTATCATATCAATTATTGAATCGCATTTGACAAATAACAAAATTCTTGTATAGTAATACATGACGTATTAAAATTTTGTAAAATAGTTTTTATTAATAATTTAAAAGATTACGGAAAATTAGATGAAAAATAATTCTTTTAAAGTGGGTATTGATGTCAGTTTTCATTTCAACGCTTTAAAACCAAATAAAAATGTTTGAAAGCATCATATGAAACTTTTTTTAAAAAAACTTAATTCACTCAATTATATTTTAAAATTTATTGTACCGAAATTTTAAAAAAATGCTTTAAATAATCAATTAGCGAAATGATTCATGTTAAAAAATTCTAATAAGCTAAGTTTATATCCTTTTTGAACGTTGAACTGAAATAAACTTTGTCAGCTTTCAATACATCGAACGGCATATTTGATTATCCAGCATATCTTCTGATAAAAAAATATTAATTTGTAATAAAAAAACAAAATTAAATTAAATACAAAAGTGCATAATAAGTAACAATAAATGTATACTTTTGATATGAAAATAAAAAAATCAGAAAATAAAATTTGACAAACATAGAAACAAAACAAACATTGAAAAACATAAAAATATCCCTTTTCTTGCTTTAAACTCAGAAAATTTGTCTTTATTTTATTATTTTTTTTTGATAATACTAGTTTCTATAAATAATCGTGACAATTTCATCCTACTGTTCCACAAAATTTTTTAACTATATTTTGGAGAGAAAAAAGAGGGTCTCTTTTAACTTGCATTTGACGATCGGTATGGATCTCTGTTAGATTTCAATGCAAAGAAAACTAAACAAAAAGAAATCACAGAATCTTTACTTAAATATTCAATCCCCATTTATTACCTACTGAATTAAGAATGTTTCTATTAATTTAGAAAAAATACAGTAATATCATTCTCATCCATTTAAGTGATCTGCCATTTTTAAAATAGAGGTACTTCCCTTCACCAATGATGACATTTTTGATAGGGGGGGGTATACCCTAATTATTGCCATTTTTGATTCATGCAGAAAAGAAGAATCACACTATTGAATCAGATTTGGACGTTTGAGGTAAATATTATTAAAAATTAATCCTTTTCAATATATAAACAAAAGGCCGATAGATATTCTTTTACCTTAAAAGAATCAAACTGCCTTTGGTGACCAGTTGTTCACCGTTTATATTAAAATAATTAGCCATTTCAACTACAGAAACAGATAAATCAGCTGACATGGACGAACTTTAATAATTTTACACTGTGGTACGTAATAAGTAGAAAACAAAAGTGAAGAAAATTAATAAAGAAAGTAACAGGAAGCCAAAATTGAAAGGGTAAGGAATGAAATTGGAGTAGATGACAATGAAATTGAATTAGGATTTCCGGAATTACTTTTATATTATATAAAGTAGGAAAACCATTTAGGTTCTTTTATACGGAAAACAATGGGGACAACATTTATCAATAAGCATTATTTATAATTTTATCTTTTGAAAGCTATACCTTCTCATTGTAAATTTTATTAAATAATAAAAATTTAAAAAAAATAGTGAAGATTTCTTGTCCTAATTTCCAGAGTGTATTAAAAATAGTTCCATATTAAAATACATATTTAATAACTTAAAAAAATAGAATTAAATGAACTTCTTATGGCAGCGATCGTTTTACATTTCGAATGGGGTTTTTCAAACTTTTTGCTAAGTTAAATATGAAAATGAAATATTGATTAGTAATTTTACAAAATCATATTATTAATAAGTAACTAGAATAATTACTATTCATTAACTAATAAAATATGAATAATTATTTCATATTCAAATTCATTTTCTTAGTACGTAGTGTTAAAATGCATTTATAATCAGCTAAGAATTAAGACATTTATTCTGTTTTTAGATCATATCAATTTATATATAAAATTTTAAAAAAAATTAAAATCTATAAAATACATATTAAATAGACACAATTCAAAAATAGAATTTTTTTAAAAAATGTAGGTGTAGCTGAAAATATTTACATACTTGACATTTTTCGAATTAGTTTTAAAAAATGAGATAATAGCATTTGAATTTTTTATTATAAATACATTATTGAAAAATTGAATACACATATAAAAATAAACTGAATATGCAAATAAAAATATTAATAGCTATGCAACTATTAAAATTTTTTTAAGGAGTTATTTGGGAAGGGCTCACAGATATCAATACAATATAAAAATCAATATTACACTAAGATGCAGGTGAATAATTTATTGGCACATCCATTCAAGAAGATCTATCACAGCTGTGATGCATGCAAATAACTGCTATCACAGATGAACAGATCATCTAGTTTGCCACAGCTGCCAGCTGGATTTTCTTCCTTAGCAAATCTTCAATTTCCTTATCTAATATTTTAAAGATGATTATTATTAAACACCCATAATGCATCAAAACTGAGATATAATCACTGAAAAAACATAGACAAAATTATATTATAGAAGTTACAATGAAGAATAAATAAGAGGCTAGAAATTAAGTATTGTAGCTTAAAATAAATAAATAATAATAATAAAACAGATTAATTTTTTATAAAATCATTCCAATCAGGTAATTATTATACATTCTATTTTGTTGAATTAGAAAGAAATTGACATCATAATGAATAAATTTGTCATGAATGATTGCAGACAAACTAAATATTGATCTTATTGAATAATATTAGGCATAAATAAAGCTACAGAACAATGAAAAGTAAAAAATGCTATTAAAGTAAATGCAAATATAAATCCCAAATAAAATAATTTTTTAAAATTTTAATTATTATAAAATGACCCGATTACAATGGATTAACTTGATGAAACAAGAGGATTGCCATAAATAGCAGCTAAAATAAAATGGGAAAAATCAATTATAAAACTGCTTTTTATTTCTTGCATTGCTTGAGAAAAAAAGATTTATTAAAATAAGAACAGACATAATTGTTGATAAAATTAATCTAAAAGCAGAAGAAATTCGTATAAAATTTGAGTCAGAGCTATTTTAAATCGAATTATATATTCAAGTGATTCTTAAATCTTTTTTGAACTTACGTAAAATAAGATTACAATTGTTTTCTATTATGCATACTGTGAGTTTCTAGCAAGTTTCTCTGAACCCATATGATTTAATAATCATAATAGAAATTTTGCAGCATTAAATTAGCTATTAAAAATTATGCTAACTATGTAAGATTATACACAAAAAATAACTGTAAACTTACTTTTAATCTTGTTTACCAAATATATGATAAAAATGTTAAAATAGTCATTGAAATATATTTTTTGTCAATATTTCTTTCTGAGAACCATAGCAAATTTTAATACAAAGATTTTCAAGATTTGTATTCACATTTTTACTATAAGTAAATAATTATAGATGTCATAAACAACCTTTAAGTAACTTTTATAGTTATTATTTATAAAAAATAAAAGATATACTGCTTTTAAACAAATCCAAAATAATGATATGATGAAAAAAATATATAACTATAGTATAAATATAAAAACAAATATTAATTTGTTTATACGTTATTGAATAAACTACATATATAAATTAAGTATTCGAATATTAACTGTGTGTTGTTGATGAATATAGCCAAGAATTCATTATGAATTTATATGAAATGATCCTTGGTAATTAATTGTTAACACGCAGTTAATATATAAACACAAATAAAAACTAAAGTTTTCTTCAAACATATGATTTTTTTTGTATTTTATTTATTATTGAAGTTCATCATTCTATAATAAATGAAATAAAATGATATACACAATCATTTGAGTATCATTGCAAAAAATTCGAAGAATATTCATTCAGAATTAGATATAAAACATTTCATGACATTCGATGAGATTTGCTAAAATAATTCTATAGCATCATTTCGAAAATACATGTTCAAATTAATCAGTTGATTTACACTGTAAAATGCATCATAAAAAATTAACTTGCATACAAAAAGATTTTTCTATATCATTTGGTTTATACTTCATAAGAAAGAATTGCACATAAAGTTTATTTTCATTGCTTCAAACTTTCTACCTTTCTTTCAATTCAATCTACCTCTTTTGAACTCATTAAAAGACTGTTATGTTGATTTTATAGAGTACAAGAATTGTTAACTGTCCTGATGAAATTAACCATAAAATTAAATTCAATAGAATAAAGAATTTAAAGCAGGAGAAAGAAACGTCAAATTTGGAATTTGCAAAGTCTAACAGAGAAAAAGAAAGAGAAGGATATTTATACATAGTTAAAGAGAATTAGTCATTAAAAAAAACACATGGCAATTAGTGAAAATAGTATGCATATCTAAAGGTGGAATATTATAAGACAATATTTTTTGAAGGTTCTGAAAGTTAATTCAGTCTTGATCAGAAAGATGTCATGCGAGTCCTTAATTAGCTCACAAAAAGATAAAGATATAGAATACATTACAATTTCTTGATACATATTTACTATCATGAGTAAATAAGAAAATAAAATGCATGCAATAAGTTTTCGTCATAAATAAACAAAACAATGAATACTTTTTTACCACCATACTCATCTATTATCCTGAAAGTATAAAAACTTGTTCAGAACGTATAATATATGCCACAATTAAAACTCATCAGAAATATTACAGTGGAATTTAAAAAGAAAAAAGAATATTCTTATATGATAACCAAAATAAATTACACTCGCAGCAATGCTTGGCAAAAGGATTTCGAATTGTATACATAAGCAATAAGTTGAGGAATCGTCAGGCTCATGTCAACCTTTAGCAGTCCAATCACAGTGAACTTAACATCAACCTGATACTATAAGCCTGATTTGTAAGCTGCGCTGTGATTGTACTCATTTTGGTTGACATACAAACGGCCGATCTCAGAAAGTGTCAATTCCGTGTTCGTCATCCCGGAATTTACTCCCGGTAGGAAAACTAAGTGACGAAGTTGTCTCCCCGAGGCTATAGGAGGAGCTCGTATCTTGCTTTGTCAACATCACGTGTCACTAATTATTTTGAGCGCGCCATTTCATTACTATTCATTAATCATTCAGTCTTTGACGAGGAAGGAAGTGTGACGGATTATCTGGAATCTGGATATCTGGAATTGATTCACGTTGGAGAAAACTCATAAAGGTCTTGTTTTTGTTTATTTAATTTCTTTAAGAAAATTTATTTGTTATAATTTTCTTAGTTTACTTAAAACTATTGTTTTTAAGATAGTACTAATTAAGCTAATAGTAAACTTACTAATTAGGGTTAAGAGTAAACTAGTTTGACCATTATTTTTTGATATTTAGTTTTTCATGTAATAATTGTATCTAAATTCAATTGCACAACTTTAAACATTTATTTCTCATTAATTGTTAACCATAATTTTTCTCTTTAGTAAGAGTGTTAATTAGAGTTAAATAGTGAGAATAGTAAGTGTAATAATTAGGGTTGAGAGTAAATTAGAAGTTTGATTTGTATTTTTTAATTTTTTTTTTTTTTTTGTTATAAGTGTATCGATATTTAAGTGCATAGCATTAAACACTTATATTTCATTGATTGTTTGTCATAATTTTTCTCTTTAATAATAGTGTTAATTAAGATTAAATTTTAAGAATTTTACTAGTGCTTTTGTTATTTTATTTATTTGCAGTGAATTTTGTTTTAAATCAAATATTCTAAATAATTAAGAAGTAAATTTCTTTACATATATATAGAAATGTTTTTAGTGACTAGTTTTATATTGTTTTGCTGTAGTTGAAAGTGTATTATTCAATGTGGAATTAGGAAATATCTCAATGTTGTATCAACTTTGCTCTATTTGATCTTGGATTAGCTTATCTGTGTGCATATTATTCAGTTATTTATTGCTATTAACCATTTATAATAAGGAAATCAAGTTGGAATATTTAACTGTCCTACAATGAGTATTCTTTTGATTGGAGATTCAATGATTAAACATTTGAAAGAACATCTATCTGAGGATTTGGATATTATTTTTTACCGAGGAACAACCATTGAGAGGCTAACTAGTAGAATTTCTACAATAAAGAACAATTATGATTGGATTTTAGTGCATGTTGGCACCAATAACATATCGGTTGATAGTATAGAAATGATACTTCAAAAGTATAGGACATTAGCTAAAGAGATTTTACAAATCTGCCTGTGCCTCCTACCCTTCTTTGGTCGACTAATACTTTTATTCATCCAGTTCAATTTTTGATACCCGTTGTTTCCTATATGCCTTTGGTTCAGTTTTTTCCGTTCCATTCTGTTGCTGTGTCCTATCCTCCATTTTATGTACCTGTTGGTCCTGCTCTACCAGCTATTGTTTCCACTTTCCCTACTTAAAGTCAGTCTCCTGTTGCAGGCACTCTGCCTACCTGCTGTGAACCAAAATCTACTTGTACATCCTCTGCCCAATGTGAATCGGCATCTGCTCACATATCCCCAGTCCAATTTCAGCCAGCATGTGTCTCTAAAAAACTTGTAGGAGCAAGAATTACTAAGATAAGTACAAATATATATTCCAAATGTAACAAAAATATCTCTGAAAATATTTACAATATTCCTATAACAAATAAATTTACCCTGTTACTAGATGATTCTAAAGAAGAAAATGGAACAGATATGGTTTTGGCTCTAAATTTAAAAAGAATAAATATCACCGGAGGAGGTGCCCAGAATTTCTCTTACTCAAAGACTTGCGATAATTGTGGGAGAACTTATTTGACCAAATCATCATTTTCGAAGCATTTAAGAAAATATAAATGTGTAGAACATATTAAGAGTACTTATCCTAAAGAATGTGAGGTATGCAAAAAATCTTATTCCTCAAGATCCTCTTTTGTAAATCATTTAAAACGGTGCAAACCAAAAGTTTGTGATGTTTTAACTCTGCCAAAAAACAATTGTAGTAAATTACGAGAGGCTAGTGTTAGTTCCCCAGCAGAAATTGTAAAAAAGCCCAAATTATGTTTAGTGCCAGTCCAGACAACTTTAGATAATCAACATTTAAATTATCAATATGAAAATTCTTTTCAGTTCTGTCTTGAGTGTGGTAGATTTTATAGCAGTAATGAATATAATGAACACCCCAAAAAATGTACCGGTAACAAGGACGAATCCTGTTTTTGTACAGAATGCGATAAAGCTTATGTTAATGTATGGAATTAAAATAAGCATCTTAAGGTTGTACATGACATTAAAAATATTAAAACTGATTCTTTTAATTCTAAGACAAGTTTTAAAACTTGGTTAGAATCTGAAACTATTGGTACTCACACTTATTTTAAAAAATCGACTGGTAAAAAAATATTCAGGGAAAAAACATTCTATTATTATTTGTGCCAATTTTTTCATCCGTCATATCAATCAAGAATGAAATCGAGGGCAGAGCGAAATGATAAACGCAAAAATAAAAAGGGAATAATTCCTTTCAATATAACTTGCCCCATTAAGATTTGTGTATGTGAACAGAAAAATTTGATATTGTTTACATATTATTCCATTCATAACCATCAAGTTGGTTATGAGAATACTAAATATCACCCGCTTAAAGAAAGCTCACGTGATTTAATTAAATCTTGCTTATTACTTTCCTTTCCTGCTTCAAAGATTATAGGTTTATTATGTGGCGATATAGGACGTCGAGATAATAGAAATTTTTTTCCTACAAAGGAAACTTTCATATCTCGTAAAACTGTACAGAATTATTTAAGGGGAATGTGCAATTCAATTCAACCAGCCAATGATGCCATGTCTGTTTCTTGTATCGTCGAGGAATTACGAAAAGAGTCATACAATCCTATTTTAATTTTTAAATTACGAAAATCAAAAACAATTTGGGGTCCTGCACATTTAGATGATTTGCCAAATTCTGAAAGCTCTTTTGCATTAGGTTTACAGACTAAAACACAAAAGGATATGTTAGTTAAGCACTTGGATAAAATTCTTTGTATTGATGCAACTCATGGTACAAATTTTTATTACTTTTATCTTTCTCTGCATGTTCAGGATGAATATGGTCAAGGTTATCCTGTTGCACATTTTATCACTAATGATTTAGATTACCATACCTTAATTACTTTATTTTCAAGTTTACATAGTCGAATTCCTGACCTGAATGTAAATACTATAATGACCGATGATGACGGTTATTCCTTTAAAGCATTTAATTCTGTATTTGATCCAAATATAAAGCACCTTTTATGTCAATGGCATGTTTTCCGTGCTTGGAAAAGACAGTTAATTTCAAAAGTAAGTGATAAATTTCGTCGTCAAATAATGTTACACGAGTTGTTAAAAATAATGAAGTGTCTGAAATAAATTTTGAAAATAAACTTTCAATGTTTATCAGCAGCAATTCAAACGAATGCCAAAATTTTATTGATTATTTTGTTAGAAATTATTCTGGGAGAAAATAATTATGGGCAACCTGTTTTAGACAATTTTCACATGGTAATACCAATACTAACAATTATTTTGAATCTTTTCACAATCAATTAAAAACAATATATCTTGAGCGTAAATATAATAGGCAAATAGATGATCTTGTTTCAACTCTTTTGAGAATGGAAAGGGATCGATTTTTAAAATATTCTTGTAATGTTGTTAATAATATTCCTACTCATTCCAAGTTCACTAAAACTTCAAGAGAAACATGACAGGGCAGTAAAGATTCAGGATATAGATGTTATTGAATATGACAATCATTAGGAGGTTAAATCTCAATCTGTAAAAGGAAAGATATATGTAGTAAGAAAAATTGCAGATGCTTGTGTTTTATTGGATCATTGCAGCTTTAAATGTCCAAATATTAATTGTGTGGCACTGTGCTGTCATTCGCATCATTGTTCTTGGGAAGACTGCAGCAACTTGTGTAAACATATACATAAAATTCATTTAATGTCTTCCTAACCTAATATGTACATAACTGATGATTTTCATAAATCTGACGAAGAAAATAGTTTTACAATTAATTCTGATATTTTAAGTGAAAAATTAAATTCCAATACATTATCTACTATCTCATATTAAAGAAATCGTGTTAAATAATGTAGTTAGTTTGAATAATTTAGTAGCTGGTATGTGTGGGGTTTTGAATCTTAAAAATAATTCTGCTTCTGTTGCACCTCAATTATATGTTGCTCCTCATCAGAAAATTAAACCTCAGATTAAATTTTTTTAAACTTCTCATAGAAAAGAAAAAAAAAAGGAACTGCTCGACGCATAAAAATTGTAATAAGAAGCAAAAACTAAATGAAGAACTTGATGAACCAAATCTTTTTGAACAAGAAACAGACTTAAAGTCCAGTAATGCTAAAAATTCTGAATACATTAATCTTAATGTGTTTCATAGATTTAACAAATTTAATGTTATAAATCCCACTGCTGCAATATTAACTATTAATAATATTGATCTTTCATTTTATATGCTAAAATCTTTAGATCCATTTGTTACTGTCGAAGAAGAAAAATATCTTAAATCAATATCATCAAATTTTAAAAAAGGTTGGATATATGATTCAGTTATTGATGCATTTAATTTTGTATTAATTAGAAGATTCACAAATTTCAAAGCAATAGAATCTTTACACTCTCTTTTGATTTTTAATCAAACGAACATTCTTCGATTTCCTTGGATTCGAGAAATAGCAAATTTTGATTTTCTTATAATTCCTATAAATTAAAAGTTTTATTGGACTTTGGTTAAAAGTGTAGCACGGTGTGCCCCCGAGTTTATCGCCAATATGGTAACCCAACGGAACTTTCTTACAGTAACCCTAATTCTGTTTGTTTACTACTTTTTACAATAGTTGAGTTGTTCAGGAACTACAACTGTTTTATAATAAATTTAAAATATCGATTTCAGATGATTTACATCTTGCTTATTTATTTAATTTAAAATTTATTATACAAAGAAAGTTTAGAATAAAATTAATATTGATTAAAATAACATTTATTTCATTTTTTGTGTTAATATTTACAAAAATAGTTTTTCGTTTTCACATTTTAATTATCACTATGCGAATTCCCAAATCGTCTGCGTTTTCGTATTCAAAGAAGTCTGTCATGGAATTATTCGCAGTTCTCGTAATTCTGTTGGTGTTCCAACGTTTGGTTCCCGCGAAATATTATTATGTCTGCAATCGTACAGGAGTGGATGTTTGGTAGTTGGAATGGTAAGGCACTATTTCGAACCTCTGAATGGATGAAGGGGGGTTGGAATATTTTTTTATGAGTTGATGAGGCTTGGAAAGAATGTTTTGAGTGTTATGAAAAGATTAAATTAAGCAAGTAAGTACATTAATTATTAAAAATTCTGTATAATATTCGTTCCTATAACATCATTTATTCTTACTTGTAATATTATTATGCACTATTCTTTAATCCACACCGTCTATTTGTTCAATTTGCTAGCGAAGCTACTGCATTCCCGCTCCGTATGAAAGCGAAGCCCTAGGATGTTTTTTTAAAGTTAAAATATACTGCCTGGTGCCTTCTACAGATGCCGAAGGCATCTGTAGAAGGCACTGGGCAGTATTAAACAAATAATTATAATTAGTTAAACATTTTAAATAAAAAGGCGGGAAATGGCAACCGTAACTGTTCCGCAGAACAGTTTATTTTGTCCGCCATCTTTGTTGGCGACTTGGCATCCTTGGCGCAGCAAGGGGCACACTATTCTACACTATTACCTGGACTTTAATTATAGCTGATTTGAAAAATAAAATATTTGAATATTTTGACCCACTTTGTCATAAGCCAGATAAGGAAACCTCAATATTAATAAACCATTGGTGTACAGTGTTAAATAATTTGCTCAATTCGAATAGCCACTGGCAGATTGTTTTTCCACCCCATGTAAAACAGATGATTTTAATTGTGGTGTCTATATTAGTTACTATGTGTATCAAAAGTTAAACAATTTATCATTGACTGAAAATTTTGATATAGTTCCTTTTAGAGCATTGATGTTTGTACAAATAACTGCAGGCTTAAATTTTTAAAATACTAGTTTTATTTTGAATACATATTTTCAGCATTGTATGCTCACTACACCTCTTTAAGCATTTTTTTAAATGGGAATCGGACTGTACACCAATAATATTTTTAACTTTAAATAAATAAAATTCCCAATGGTTGGGTTTAATTGATTGTCTAGGTATTTTCTGGCTTTCAATTAAGCTCCTAACTTTTAGGAAAATTCCTTGTTTATTTCAGTTTTGATAACAATCAAATGCAAATTATCAGATTGCAATTCATATGAAGTTGGAGAACTGGACTTCCTAGCAAGTATTTGAAATTTAAATCTGTAATATAAATTGAAAAATTATGGCATGAGTTCTAGATATTAAAGTGAGTGTGCCTTTTTATTTTCTTATAGGGTTGAATAAATTGGTAAGTATTCATGTAGTTGCTTGCATTATTAAAATACCCCAATTTATATATTTTGTCTTCTAATAAAGGAATCATTCCCAAATGGTTGGGTTTAATTAATTGTCTAGATTTTTTCTGGCTTTCAATTAAGCTCTTAACTTTTAGGAAAATTCCTGTTAAGTATTTCAGATTCAGCTGAAGTAACCAGTTCTGCATTGAAATTGTAATAGAAAATTGTCATGAATGTTCAAGAATCTTTTTAAATGCAGGAAGCTTATTTAATTAATGTAGGCTGCAATGTACTGATTTTTTTAATTAATAGGAAATAAAAATTCAATTAAAGGTCTTTTTACTTGTGAAATAATTCTTTTATAAAGGAATTGAAAATGTTATAATTTTTTTTATTAAAATTGTTACATTTACTTGTTGCTTATAAACTTATTAATTAATAGATAACTTAAGTCTTATTCACTTTCTTAGTATTATTCCTATATCTTTTGTTGTATTTGTTTTTGGCAATAACCTCTTAATATTACTGTTAAAAAAATTGTTTTCAGTCAGAGTTTAAATAATTTAAACATGTTTTTCAACAATATGTGCCTACATACACACCAAGGATGTGTAACGTGCTAAAATGCATTATGCATGCATGAGAAAAAAAATTATCTTCTAATGTTTTGCTGCGATATTAACAAAGGCTCAAATTAATAAGTTAACTTTCACTGACAAACTAAATCTAGGGAAATATATTTCTTTATGTATCTATGAAATGAAGTAAATAGGAAACATGATATTTTTTTAGAACAAATGCAGGAAAAGAGTGTCTGTAGTTTAAAATACCTTTCATTTATTCAATTGTTACAGATGGCTCAATGCCTTAGGAGTTTTCTTTGCCCCATTAATGTTTTTCATTACAATATACTCTTAACTGATATATATACATAAACTGTTATTTTAAGATTTGAAATGAAAATGTTAGTTTTTATTAATAAAAATACTTTTAATATTTTTATTTGTTGAAAAAATTTGTAAACCTTATGATGATGTTTTTGACCACTAAATCTTAATGTGTAATCAGAATTTGATCATTGTAAAATCAAGCACATCTAAATGAAGTATATATTCCAAAAGTTGTGTGTGTGTGTGTGAAATACAGCCTTTCAAAAAAATCATGCAAGTATTTAAAACTATCAATTTTATTATTAATTAATGTGTTTGCTTATATGGCTGATTTGTCAGGATATTGGTTGTATTTAATTTCAATTATGTCCCAAATTTGGCATTGTTGGTCAAATGATGTAACCTGCAGAGAATCAATTCACTTACATTCATCTTAATAATTATAACAGATTTTTTTTAATGTATCAAAAGTGATAAATCTTGTGCTTCCTTTTTTTTTCTGACAGTAAAATAATTTTAATGGTATGAAAATATAAATTAAATGAAAAAAAAAATGTTTACCTCACATCAAATGATAGTTATATGTTATAAAAGAACTGATTAAAAATGTATTTTTATGATTATTTAAGGTGTTTTTTTAAATTTAAAATCTAAGAAATATTTAAAGATTTATATCAATATATGTTTTGCTGACTGAAGTATACAAAAAAGATTGGCAAAAAAAAATCATTATTTTTCTTAATTATATTAACCATTTCAAAAGCATTACTCAAAAATAAGTAAATGTTATAAATGATATTGCTTTATCAAAAAGATTCTTTATTTTTAATAATTACTTCTGTATTATGTAATTAAATCTATATGTGCTGCACTAATATAAATGCTGTGGCATTAAATATGAGGTAACTTCTGCATGCATGCTAATAAATAACAGAAATATGACTTAATTTTAGAAAATATATTCTCATAAACACATCTATAGATAATTGTCTATTAAAAATGTTTTATTAATAACAAAATTTTAATAAAATTACTAAGTAAGAGACTACAAACATATATGTGTATATGCTCATTTCTTTATAATTTCTTTCAGCACTCTGGATGAGAAACCCCAATAAATGATATAGAACATCATAATAACAGTTTTTGTGTATGGCAGAAGCAGTGGTAATGATAAAAATTAAAATAATCTTATTTGAATTGTATACTATTTTTGATGAGAATTTTTTGAAGTATGCAAGTATACATTTATTTGGGAATTCTGTAAATGAATGATTTTAGAAATTTGAATGCAAAAATGTGAACAAATTATTTATTTTTCAACTATCACATATCTTATTTCTCAAAACAACAATCAGAGACAAAATAAATATGTTAATGGCCCAGTATGCCAAATAATTATAAATAAAACATTTTTGCTGTAATTTTTAAAATTCTTAATCAAGCTCTTTAACAAATCTGGTAAAAGTTGCATGGCATCAAAATTATAAAAGGGGAAAGATATTGTAAGGCTGAGAATTGTGTATGGAACTAGTTTCAGGATTTAAAATTCTTGAAATTGTAGTTTTATTCATTTCTTGAAATGTTTTCCACACACACATACATAAAGTATATTTCCCAGACATGTATAAAAATAGAGATATAAAATTATTTCCTTGTTTTGAAGTAATTATAGATATGAACAATTATTTTCACTTGACATGACAAAAGTTCTCTGTTACATACAGAATTATTGATATTCACCTTGTGTCATTTTGAAATTAATACTATCTTTCTTTCATATGACATTTTTTAAATAGGCCAACATTTCTAGAAAGAAAAACTTTTTTTTGTAAGGTCTTGTCATATGAACCTTGTTTAATTTTTTGCTATAAAGAATGTGAGGAATTTATGAAAAAGTTAATCACTTAATTGATACTGATAATTTGGTGTCAGCTAATTATGTATTTCATTTTTTTTTTATTACATACCTGTTGAAATTTTTGAATATTGATTCCAAAAAGATACATCACCGCAATATGAGCCCTGACCGCCCGATACCACCCCATTCGATAATGAATGAAAATGTTTGATGTTAGTTACAAAACAAGAATTGAAATAATACATATAATTAGAAGTATAATCAAAAATATTAATTTAAAAATAAATTAAGTAAATTAGTATTAAAATTATTAATTAAAATAATAAATTATGTAATTTAACATATAATTAAAATATTTAATTAAAAACATTATTAAATATTAATTATTAATCATCAAAAGATATTGTTTTAAATTAATGGAGTTTTAAAAACTTTGTTTCTTGTTTATAAAGAATTTAATAGATGAAGTATTATCAAATTAGATATTTTGGATTGAAAATCGACATTTAATTGATTCTTTGACGATCTATACTTTTTTTTTTGCAGTTTTATTCATTAATTTTTTAAAAGAAATTATATATTCTACCTATCAAAGAATTTAATTTCTTTTCATTAAATAGTTAAAATTAATTGACTAAGTTATTTTTTACTGGAATTAATCATTGAATTATAAATTAAATTGGAATAAATTGGGTATCAAAATTTATATCTCGAATTAAATCATGGAAATCTCCCCGGAATGTAAAATTTGAATTTATTCTGACATTCCAAATTATCTTTTTCAAAAGAAAAAAAAATGTCCCCGTTAAATTAACAATAATATCAATCATCCGCTTGACTCAACTACTGACTTAATCTCGCCTCTTTAGGATTTTTTTTCTTCTGTTCTTAAAATATCAGTCTTGTCTATTTAATAAGTGACCTTTTTTTATTTTTTATAATATTTATACTAACCCTCAATCCTCGAATGTGGACAACTCCGTCACCTATAATGACGAAATTTTGATACGACCCCTAAAACATAGATGGCCACGCCTCCCCTACGATTATTGACGCGGAACGTTTTGTCACCGGTCTCAAAAGTTTTCCTACCGGGAGGGGGGTCCCATCATCCCTATTTGTAAATATACACACACAGCCGATTCGTCTGCATATCAGCCAATCACATTTACGATGACATTAAACACACGTAGCGAGATACTTTCAAAAGCTTGGATTGGTCAGTCAGAAGTGAATTTTTTTTTATCACCAACATAATAATACTCCATAGACCCAGGCTTTCTATTCTTTTTCATTTCAAGCAAAACAGATAAATTTTTGCACAGTTAAAACTGCTGTGTAATATCAGACACCTTACTCACTTATATTAATAAAATATTTTGAATTTCTCGGTTGCACACGTCAACTGTAACCGTAACCGTCGGGTATTCTAAAAGCCGAAGCCGTTAACCATATTTACTTTTACATTATATGTCAAACTGACAAAAAGAATTATACTAAATTTAATCCATAACTACTTCATTTAAGCAGCACTTTCTGCGAAGTAAGTTAGCTTATATAATAATTATAATCAGTTTGATTGGTATCAGCTTAATTTTATTAATTGAAGAATTGTTGCACTACAATGACAAACTTTGTGTATCCGAACTTCTTTTGTTTGAAAGCATGTCTATTTTTATCTAAAGTATTACTTTCTCATTTTAAAAATTAATTTATCATGCATTTCGTAGAATTAGTCAATTTGACTTTTTTTTCCCATCTCGAATTTTGAAACACTTTACTTAAATTTAATAAAGTCATGTTGGCTGCAGTGGGGGGGGGGGGATCCAGGGAATTCGCATGTATATAATTCTCATTTTGTGTTTTCTGAATTTAAAAAAAAAAAAAAATCCTTTCTGCTTCATCAGTGGTAACCATGTTTTTCTTTCAGTATAAGGAAACGTATTTATGTTTTATTTATTTTCATTGGATTGTTGAGATGATGCAGAATTTTACTCCTGATAACTTCATCCATTTCAGGAAGTATATGCTTGCTAAAGTGTATTTGTCTTTTAGAATTTTGAAAAGACAATGTTCTTATTTATTTTAAATGTGGAATGTTCGTTGGTTTATTTAGGTAGGTTTAGTTTTTCTTAATAGCCATGAAAGAGAACATACATATTTTTAATGTTGCGTTCTCTAGTAACCAAAATTGTATTTAAATTATTTATTTGCAGTAATGTCTATTTAGCTCAATTTGGTTTCTTAATTCGTGATGAAATTAATTTTTTTTAATTATGTAAAGAGATATAAAAAGTAACAATTTTATCACATTTTATTTACAGTAGAAACTTGGGTTATGAAAATCTATTCATATCTAATGCGGGAATACTTAACACAATTGACTTTATTTATATTCTAAGATACTTATTATTCTAGTATAATAATTTCTAGAACGTATGCCATTGTTGTTTCAGAAAATGCAGGGACATTTAAGAGATTCTATCAATTCTATTTTTTAAAAGTTGGATTAGAAGTAATTTTCATGGTAGTGTTTTACTCATTTTTTTCATATTATGGTTGTCTCACTATATAGATATGGAGAGCATGTAATTGTAATAAGGAGAAACTAGGTAGCTCGTGTAGCATGACCATCTCAAGATTGGCTATTGTACAAAGCACAATTTTCTTTGTATGTTATTTACTTAACATTCCTATTTAAAATATTTTGTCATTCAACAATGCTTGCATTCTTTTTACGATACTAGTTAGGAAACTTTTGCTAACCTTTTTATTTATTTGATGTTAAGACATCTTACTTTGACAGTTATATTAAAAATAAGTTATGAATTCTAAGTAAGGATTGTTAGCTTAGCTGTTTTAAAAGTATTTCTTTTTCTGAGTGGCTTTGTACATAAATGTTTATTAACATTTTATTTTGTTAGGTTTTTAACAGTTCATATTTATTTTATTATATTGGTTACTACACACAATTGGAAACTGTCAGTTACGAGGAGCTCTTGAAATTTTTAAAGGAGTTTTACTCTTTATAAAGGAGTAAATATTTTTAGAAGAGATTTCAAATTTATGAAAGAATAATTTAAATATGCTAGAATTTACTAGAAAGTGGTAACTTGTTTAATGCATTTTTAAAGTATACCCTTTTTGACAGAAATAAAAAAAATACTGTTTAACTAGACATCTTTGGTAATCAGCTAATTAGCAAAATTAATGCTCCCTAAAATTTTCAGCTAAATATTTTATGCAACTTAATGACTTCTTCAGCAAAAATTTTTAATTTTGATAGTCGCATAACTTATACCATTAAGAAACCGTAAGCCATCCTTTTTATTTCATTAGTGTTTCTCCATGTCATCTCCTGGGAGCGAAAATGATCAAACTAGAATTAATACAAAACTTTTTTTGTTGTTGAAACTTTTTTTTAAATGAGTACAGAACAGAAAATTATTCAGTATTGAAATCTCATACATTATAGGGTATTTTTATAATTTATGCAGTATTTCAAAAGAATTTTTCAACTGAAATTTCGATTCTTGAAAAGATTAATTTTTATACCTATTTTCAAAAGTATTTAAATGACAAATCATAATATTTTGTTCCAATTAATAAATGTACTGAAAAAATGATGAAGTCAATTTTGCATTGCTCTTTAGTCCCAAGGAATCGTATTGAGTGAAATATTCTTGATACCGTTACTTTTAAGTTTTTTTTTTTATGCTTTTCTTCTTCTACCAAATCTGACTGAGTTATGAAGTTTTGAATATCACTATTTTCATAATTTCAATAATCAGCCAATTTAGACAAGTAAGCCATAGGAAGATTCCGGGGACTGATTGGCATATATTATAAGACAGCATTACTCAAATTTATACAACTTTCTCAGTTTTAGAAGCAATAGAAGTTGTCTATCTTTTTATTTAAAACATTACATATTCTCTAGAATATTTTATTGAATATGACTTGTAGAACTGGTGATTTGTATAAAAATATAAAATTAGGTTTTCATCAAAATATTTATTGATTTAAACTGTGTGAAATAATACTCTATATATAATTTTTTCTAATATTATATATATGTCCAATACTGATTATTTATAAATTAAGTATTGGGACCCAATTAGAGTAGATATTCTTAAATACTACTGAATTTTTGAATTAATACAGCAAGCATTTTAAAAGTTCACAGAAACCTTTTTCTTGTATTTATTTTTCTAAAAAAATATCTTTATTTCATTTCTTGGAGACACGTACTAAAAATTACACATTTCTAAGCTTAGTTGGCAGTAAGAGTTCAATTATTCTTTTCATTTGAGCTTTTGTTTACTTGATACTTTAATTTTTATTAATATTTATTTTTCCCATGTATGTTAAGCATACTCATGCAATTTTATAAGAAATAAATAGTTAGAAAATATGCTTAAAACATTTTTCAACAATTAATAGAAACCTAAAATACTTTTATCAATTGTAAAGATAATTTTTTGAATTTTAATTTGATGTAAAAACCATTTTTATACTGAAATATTTTCGAACACACTGCTTAAAAAAAGCTAAAACTCATAATTTTTTTAATTACATTTTTTCCGCCAGTAAAATCACTCTGAGCTATACATTCTCATCTTTTGAAGTTTGTACCAAATTTGGTACATATATACTTTAAAATAATAATAATTAAATCTGTATAATATTTGCCTTAGGTGACCAGCTCGTTATATTTGACCAAATAAATCATTTAGATACATCTAGTTATATTTGATTTTAGATAAATCGTTTAGATATAACTTCATATCGGTGATTTCATCAAATTGTCAGACATTAAAGTTATCTTATTTTAGTTGTTTTATTTAATGTTATTTTATAGATGAAATTTTTTAATGGAGACCAGTTCCTTGACATCATGGCATTATTGAAAACATAACTGTGCTATTCATCTACCTTATAAATTTCAAGGTACTCTATAAAAAATTTTTTAACTGTCCTAAATTACATAGATATTAAACAGAAATATTGTTTGTTAGCTTTCAAGAATGCTAATAATAATAGAATCAAATAGTTAATGAAATAAATTATTTGAACTAAAGATAATCTATTGAAAATTAGGTATGAAAAATACTGTAACAAAATTGCTAAAATTCAGCAAAATATTTCCATAATTATTAAAATATTATCAAAAAGATGATTTTTTAAATTGTAAAACATTAAATTTGTGTGGGATATTTTTAGAAGTTATCACAGAAAAATACTAAAATTCAGCTTAAGTTTTAATTAAAAGAATTGCAATTTAAATTTCAAAAGAAAAAAAAATGTGCACAGTGCAATTTTCTTCAATGTACATATGTTTCAAATTTTGTAATTCTTTTTAATGGTCTAGCCTGTAAAGTGCTAACACATACATTCATCTTTAATATTAGTGTAAATGTTTTTTCCTTCCTAAAATTTTTCTGCAGAATCATTCAAACTTTAACTTTGTTTTATAGCTCACATATTCAAATTTCTATTCTTCATACTGAAAAGGACATTTACCATATACAGGTAGCTATCAGAATAATGGAAATAATACCCATGAACAAAAGCAACATTTTAGAATGTGTTTCATAAACATTAAAATATAATCCTAGCTACCTTTTCTTTAATATATCATAGTAGTATGAAGTTGCATATGTCTTGGATTCTTGTCAAAACTGTTTAACGTCAGACCTCACAAACTTTCAAAGAAGTTCTAGGAGATGGACTAGCTGGATCTACTGTGACCAAAACATCCTAGGTTTTAGATATTTCTAGAAGTAAATTGTCTAAAGTTGTGACAGTGTACACACAAAGCAGTAAAATAAGTTCAGAAAATCAAAATAAAGGATGAAAGGAAAAGCTGAGAGAAAAAGCAACAGATATTGAAATGGATGAGTAGGAGACAATTATGTGGTCAGACAAATCATCCTTCACATTTTTCCATACTAAAGAATGGATACTGTGTTCCATCATGCAAACACATCTCACCATGTCTTTGTTTACTGTGGTCACTAAAGAAACAGGTTTCTGCAAGAAAAGTTCATATCATATAGGCAGAAGCTCATTCAAATTTCTTGCATTGGCAAGTTTAGCTCCAAATTGACCATAAAAAAATTATTGCATTTAATTTTTGAAAATAAATTTTTAAAAATTCACTAAGCATAAAATTATTTGAATACTTGTAAAACATGAATATATGATATCCTAGTCATATGTATACAAAGAACATAAATCAAATAAACTAAATAATTTTTTATATGCCTTAGAATCACACAGACAGGAAGAGGGAAAAATTATGAGTTGATCCTACTTTAAATCTCTTAACAAACAAACAAACAAAAAATGTTAATAGTTAACCTTTAAATTGTCTAGAAGAAACATAAGGTAATCTGTCTAATTTAACACAAAAATGATAGTGTAAATAATCATAATTATTTAATGATTTATATTAAAGGTTGTTTATATTTATAATAAAGATCAATGTTTGGGAGTAATTGCACTCTACAGGCAAGACTGCCTGATCTGCAGCTACCAAATTTGGCAAATTTATATCTTGGAATTTAGGAATATGTACCTCAGATTTTTTTTAAAAGAGCTATTAATTAATTAAAAATTAAATAAAATTTTGGTATTTTTCTGCAATCTTTTCTGAAAAATTACAGCACAATATTGATTTTTACATAATCTTTAAGTTCAAAAAAATATTTTCAATGATACCAATGTTTTAACCTGTAAAACGTTCTGTTAGTTAAAATTAGTTTCTATTTTTAATGAACTTTTTAAAAAATATTTTAATTATGCTTTCTAAAAATTAGATCATACAACATGAAAACAAAATTTAACCCGTATGAGTATATTATGAGTATCTTAACTCCTAGTGCAAACTAAGTGCAATGTTCAGCGCAAGTTTGTATAAAATGAAATAAATATGAAATGTAATATTTTCTATGAAAAAATAAAAGTAAATGTTTTCTGTAGTGTTTTAAAATAACTGTATTATTAACTCAATAATTCAGTTTTATTTAAGTCAAATACAATTTAATACATACAGGATATCTGCTCTAATCCGGTACCAGGAGCTAATTTCTAAAACTATTAATTGCTGTAGATATAAAAACTGGTCTAAATAAATCATTATATATCTTATAACCATATTTTAAGTAATTTCAATTAATAAATGTTCTGGTGAATTATGAATTTTAAATTTGTAAACAGATCGTTTTCGGAGTCATGCTTAGTAAAATATTGAAACATTAATATTTTAAATAAAAAATAGTTCCACACTTTTGCAATTGGATTAATGCAGTTTTGAAAATTTGAATGTCTCTATTCTGTTTCTATAAAAATGCCCAATATTAAACATCTTCATAAACCATCTTGAAAACAGCCAATCAGCTGTTGGACTCTCCCCCAAACTGACTGTTTAAAATAATTAAATTATTATTTGTAATAATACAATGATATTCAAATCTTTATAACTCAGTTAAGCCTGATGGAATTTTATAATAAGAGAAATATATATATAATATTTTGCGGCTCACTTAGGAATACAGTGCTAAAGGATTCAGTTTCGCCATTTAAAAAAATATGCTTGGTTATCAACAAAAGATTTTCATATTTGGTGAAGTTTTATCCCTTCCATTTCAAATTAAAATCTTATGGTAGCTGACCACTAACTAGAAAGATATATAGTATAA
Organism: Argiope trifasciata; assembly: GCA_026543055.1. Classification (NCBI taxonomy): domain Eukaryota; kingdom Metazoa; phylum Arthropoda; class Arachnida; order Araneae; family Araneidae; genus Argiope; species Argiope trifasciata. Next base: position 1,869,422 of record JAPMOQ010033694.1, read on the forward strand.
TGAGGAAAATGGTGTAAGGCTTTTATAATATGAGGTATGTGACTATTGAAATATGAAGCTTAAAAATATTTTGCTGGAGAAGCTGTTAAGAGACTTAGGTACATAAATATTTAACTGAAAATTTTAGACAGCGTTACTCTTGCTGAACCAACTGGTCACCATAGGCGACTAGTATTTTTAAATATGCTAGAAATCTTTTTGAAATTTTATATCTCAGTAATGTATATATTTCAAAACACAAAATTAATGACAATCGTACATCAAATTAAAAAAATTAATTAAAATTTTATTTGTAACTTATTTTTAAATAATTCAGGTACATGCCAAATAAACTGGTCTTAAAAAGAAACTCAAATATAATTTTTTTAAAAATATTTGAATATCATTTTATATTATCTGTATAAAAAGTTTAAGATTCCAGATGACCATATAATCACTTTCTCAGGCTTGGGAGTGGAGAGAATTCCTGAATTGTCATTTCCAATAGAAGAGTGGAAAATAAGCTATTTTTCTCAATGATTATAAGTGGTCATTAGTAATTTAGCAGTACATGATCCCTATACTCATGCATACATTTAAATATTTTATGGCTGAAAATTCTTTACTCCCAATATTCTTCATTTTTTTGTTCAAAGCCCATTCAATATGAATTGAGATAACTCATCACCTTAGTAAATTATCTTTATTTTATCATAATCAGGGTACCCAAGTAGAAGAAATGTCAAATTTTTTTAGCTCACATTAATGTGAATGCTTAGCCTTCTGGATAAACACATAAGAAATAAAGCTACTCAAAAGACAAAACAAGCTAGAACAGATTCCATTATTTCATTAAAGAAAAGTGTAATGTGTTTATTATAATGTAATGCAATCTTCTTTATATCATAATAGTGTTTGATAATATTTGACAATAAATATTTCATGGAATTAATTATCTACAGTTATTAATAAGAAATTCATACCTTAAAATATTTTTATATAGCATAATATTATTACTATCTCAAAGTATTTTCTTTTAAATAGTTGAATTCAATTTTTTACTACCATTACTTAAGATTAAGAGCAAAGTTGAAATCGTTTTTTTTTCTTTGAATCTTTACAATTATTGTGACAAGGGATAATAACTTAACTATACCTATTGATTTAATGCAAATAATTCAATAATTTTGATGTAAATAAAATATTGCATTCATAAAATATATTTCCTTTAAAAATAATAAAATTCAAAGTTTTATGTAGGAACTTATTTTAACTAAAATTCAATACTGTCAAAATAAGTAATCAGTTTAATTTTTTCAATACAAATAACAGAGTAAAATTTGTTTAAAATCTTTCCGGAGTTTATTGTTTTAAAATTATATTCTTGAAATGGATTTCTATATTCTCATTCCAAATATCAATCAATTCAAATGGTGACTTTGTATAGTCTGTTATTTTTTTAAACTTATTATTTATAATAAGTCATTACATTTCAGTTTAAATTATTAAATAAAAGAAGTGTTCGATTAAGATAACAGTTGTATAAAGTGTGTTATGATATAACAAGATGTGTAGAATAATAAAAAGTTCTAAAATTTGGAAACCATTTTTAAACACATTAAAAGTGCCCAATTTTCTTGAAAACTTTAAGAGGCGTGTCAACATGTATTAAGGTTCACTGAACAGTTATTATCTACCATAGTTAACATTTTAACATCTTTTCTTTCTTAACTGAAAGAGCATTTTTAAAGATGTCAAAATTAATATATAATTAAATTAATTAGAAAAAATATTCATAAAATATAAATGTTAGCTAACCGAATATAAAGATGTGAAATTGCAGCTAATGCAAGAAGGTTAATGATTAGCAGCTTTTCCATTACTTAAAACCAAGAAAGAAAAAATCTCCAGGTGTCTGTACTATTCCTTCTATTCAAAATGGGTATTCCTTACTAAAACCAGTTTCATTAACCACTGCCATAAACAAATACAATTAGTGGGGAGTATTCTAATATAAATTCAGTACACATTTGGAGAAAATCTACACAAATATATGATCTTGATTTTTTTACTGATTGTAATTGTAACTGACAGGACGGTTCACTTAAAAGGAGTGTAGAGAAATTTTAGCTAACAAGGTTCATCCTATGATGCAAATTTTGATTCCAACAAGAGGTAAAAGAGTTTTCCAGGGAAATAATGGTCCTACTTTTGCATTGGTACTTATCCTGTTATGGTTTAAAGGACTCTAGGATGAAGCAATTCATCTACTTTGTCCTGCACAATCCCTCAGCCTCAATAGAAAGTCAAAGATATCTATTTTAGAGGATTTAATCCAGAATCAATATTCTCTATTAGCATCTTTCTCAGAACTGTCACAATATATCCATGAAGAATGGTACAATATTCCTCTAAACACTATTCAACATTTTTACGATTCAATTCCAGGACATATTTTTAATTAATTCCATGAATAGTTGATATTTTTGTAAATCCCTGGGCAAATTATAATTTTTGATGGAATCGTGTTATTTATTAAAATAATTTACAACTAAGGCTGGTTTTTCATTAATTTCCTGTTTTCTGTTAAATAATGCAAAAAAAACTAATATTTACACTTCCATGGACATAAATATAATTGCTAACCTGATTTTAAAAAATACAGCAATGAGTCTAAAAAAATGAAATCCCATTTGCAATCTGCTGAAATATTTATCAGCTATTATTTCAGAAATTTTAACTAAAATTGCTCACATTTTTCAACTTTACATTTATAAATGTTAATGAAATAATATTAATAAAGCTTTAACAAATAAAAATTTTATTAAATATGAACGTGGTCAGTAATATATATCTGAAAAAAGAGGTTTAAGCATTTATTTCCTTACTCATTACAAATAGACATATACTTCCAATAACAAAATTTCATCAAATAAGGCACTTAAATGTATGAAAATACTTTGAGGTCATCTGTAGAAGGAAATAAAGTCACAAAAATTAAATTTTTATATGGTTTCATAGCATAAAGTTGTCAATTAGTAAAATATGTTTCTTATACTCACCTAAAAGATCACAAAGTTTCATGCTTCTATCTAAAAGTTAAGATTATTAAAAGTCAAATTTATTAACTTCAGATCATTTTTCCATAGCTTAACTGGTCTTTGACGACTGAATCGTTCATTGTAATTTTATGGGATAAAATAAGTATAAGAAAAGATTATTAAAAAGGTAGACTTAGAAAATAAAAATGTATTCCTCAACTTCTTTAAAAATACAGGCTTTTAACATTAATAATGCATATACTCTCCATTTCATACCTAACAACATCGTTATGACATCTTCATAGTATTTGCTATTATTTAGAGTAATTCATTGAAATATATATCTAGTGCTAATAGATACATTCTTAATTGCATCACCTTTAGCAGTCCAAATTACATTTCTCAGAAAAGGAGGATTCAGTTTTACCTATAATAATATAGATTTTTCAGTACTACCCAGTTGAAAAATTCTGACACCAATTGTGTATTTGTCCATGTAAGTGTTGCAAATAGATTGACTGAAAGCAGGATGATTGTCAGTTATTACATTGGCTATCTGCAGAAACCGCACTGTTTAGAGCAAATTTTATTCTTTGTTTGACACTCTAGTAATTCTGTAGAATATCTTAAATATTGTTTTTCTTCCCTTCACTTCGAAGTTTAAACTGTCGATCAATCAAACTTAACCACATTATGAGAGATTAGCATATTGTTATGGATCCATCGGGTTCAACTTCACTTCAATAAGATGGTTCACGGAGCACCTAGCCTCTGTGGTTGAGGCATGCTCTCCGGTAAATGACGAGAAGATAATTAAGACCTGACAGTCGATAAATAGCGTGATCTTCTTCGATGTGTCCTGAAGATGAACAAAAAGCAAGCCAAGGTACGTACGGAACCAAAACAGTCCGGCGATGCCAGGAGCCAATAGGGAGAGCAGGATCAGGGAGCTGACTTCTGTCAGCCAATCAGAGTGGAGCTAGCAGGAGAGACTTCTAAGCTTCGGAAAGCAAATTGAAAGTAGACTTGGAAGCACTGGGGAGGAGGGGCGGGGAGGATAAACTATTGTACTGGCTGGGCGAACCAGGAACAAGGCTTTAGGCAAGTAGAGCATTGAACAGGATTAATTTCCTCTCATCTTTATCGGTAGTTTTCCTGAGTTGTTTTACTGCATTGAGGATACCTGGAAATTCTTGCAAGAGCGTTTTAATTTCTCTGAGAGATTCCAATATTTCTTTGAATTCATCAATTTCTTTAGAAGAGTTTTCAGTGGGTTTTGGCGCTGTTATAGTCGGGGGGACTTCAGGTTTGCTGATTTGATTGATCGTTCTTGGTTTGGGCTCAAAATTTTTCCTCGTTACATCAGCATAGGATCTTCCTTGGGCGGGAGTCTTACGGATGACAGGATAATTTTTACACCCCCTCCAGGAGGCCAGGTGTCCTAGTTCCTTGCAGTTGATGCATTTGGGCTCCTTAATTTGATTTTTGATGACACAATTCCGGGTGGGATGATTACCGTCGCATTTGATGCAGCGCGGATTGCAATTCCAAATGCTATGAAAGAAGCCTGAACAATTAAAACACATCGTTGCTTTATTTGGTTTCCTGTACGTTTCAACCTTGATCTTCATATATAATAAAGTTTTGATATTGTAGATGTTGAGATGATTTCTAGACTTTTTAATTTCCGCAAGGAAAATAGGATGTAGGGAGTTGTTACGGAAGTTTTTCAATTGTGATATTCTAACAACTTTGTAATCCTTTTACTTCACCTTATATAGTGGTTGTGTATGGTGAGAGGAGATGATGAGCACACAATGACTAGTCCTTTAGTAGACGACACAACGCAGACGTTTATTAGTAGGACGAAGATAGAACAGTACACAAAGATGAAAAATATTTACACACAACTACGTGCAGGAGACAACTATATACAGCCGAGACGAACACACAGGACAACACACTGCAGATAATAGTCCAATGGCAGAAATTCCGTCGTGACAATGTCCACAGCTCACAAAGCGGCCAAACAGGATTCAGCAGGAGAGGGAATCTTTAAGGGATTCTTTTCTACGCTCACATAGGTCTCTCCATAACAGGCTGAAATTATTCTTCTGTCCGTTCTCGATGACAACACAACGGACTATGACACATGACGCAGGCTTTGTCAGTATATGCCACACAGCAGTCCATTGTTCAGGACTCCTCAGTTCAAGACCTCTCTATTAGGTCTTCTCTTTTCCTTTTTCTTCAACTGCGCTGCTTCTCGCTAAATTCACACCCTCAGGTCTTCTTTCCTTTTTTTCCTCTGCTCAGCGTCGACTTGACTCACACCGCTTCAAATACGACGTGGTTTACGGAGCACCTAGCCCTTCAGGTTTGGGGCTTGATCTCCGGTAGTGAAAGGAGTAGCGTAAGGCCTGGCTTTCAGTATATGCCGTGACCAGCAACGATGTCATGTGATGGTGGATATGAGTAATGATGAAATTCACGATGGCTGACCCTTATATATACCGGCGAGAGGCGGTGCAAACATCTTCTGAACCAATCAGGAGCATTCTAGATGTATCTTGGCTCCTAGTGGACGGATCGGGAAAATTCTCGATGTCTCGGGTAATTCCCATTTTGTCGCCAAGCCTTGGGACCTCTGACGTCACACCCATTCACTATCCAATACATATTACTGTAAATCTCTCTTCCTTACGATGACAGTATCAGAGCGGGAAAGCAAAACTAAGCGTTCGTAACAATATTTTTTTTTAAGTCATGATAATTGGATGATATGCTACTAGACATATTTATGTATGACAGTTTTTCTGCATGAAATAAACTAGTATTTCTGATGTATAAAGATTTAATTTTATAGTTTTCCTCCTTATTTAAGGAAATTTTATAAGAGTATTTTGTCCACTTATTTGAAACATGCACACAAACACACACATATGTATACAGTTCTAGTGTGATTTTATTTCTGATATCCAAATTTCAAAAACTTCCAAATAAGATTTTTTTTTAGATAGTGCATAAATAAGACTATATTATATATATCGCCTCAGCTTTCATGGGGAAGATTTTAAAGTGGGGGTGGAAGTAGTGCTCTTTGATCTCAGTATACCAAAAAGGGTCTAGAAACAGGACAAGGAAATTGGAAACTTGTGCTTGCTTGCAAAGGTCATATGATTCAAAAATTCAAACTCAACTACATTTTGAAAAGCTCTTGAAAATATTACTAAGGTGGAATTTTCCTGGTGAACCCGAGAGGAATATGTTGGATCAGATTTGTTTTTGAAAAATAGCTTTGATCTCTGCTTTGACTATATCTGGAAAATATTAATTTCATGCATTCATTTCCAAAACTACATCCGAATTATTGATGAAATACTTTTCAGATGATATAAAAAGTTAGAAAAAAGAATGAACAGATATCTGAAAAGGATCATGTCAGAACTCGAAAAGCTAAAAGAAAATAGAGTTGCACTGAAATTAACATCATTAACCTTCAAAATTAATATTTTGTATGGATCCTTTCTGGGACAAAATTGATAGTTCTATTTGTTACAAGATTATATATTATGTTATTGGTACAGGATCTTCTTTTTTATTTAGGTGAAATACTTTATTATAAGTAACTTATCATCTAAAATTCACTATATAGAACTCAGAACTAAATAATTTTAATTTATGCTATACAAAATACCAATAATTGTGTAGTCTCTAATCATTGTAACACATAAGGATTTGCTAATTACAATATCTATTTAGTACTAAATTTTTTGAGATTTCCATAAAATTTTGGGTATTTTAATTTAATTTTTTTCATCGTATATATTATCCCCTCACCCCTTTAGTTTTATATCATTTGTCTTGACTACTTTCAGTCCATTTTAGCTTCAGATTGTTTTTAAAAATTGGCAAAAATTTTAGTAATGCTGAAATAAAACCTAATTTTGTCAAATTTTAGGGAAAACTTTAATCCTTCAGATGCCTTGCAGTTTTTATATAAACCACCAAAGAAAATGGGAGGTGTTAAGTGTTCCAATATGCACTTGGAGACTGAAGGTTTTTGGTATTATTGTAATTAGGTTTTATGACCAGGTAAGGTAGTTCAAGAATTAAATAATTTTAGTTCTGGGCTGATTTACCAAAGTAGGTGCATCTAAAAATTGGTAAAGTGAGTTTCTATTTATACTATATTACATGTATCTTTAATTCATTTTATTCAACAATTCTGGGTAAGTTTCTTTTTCTATTGACCTATTTATTTCTTCCCCCCTTTTCTGACACATGTATAAAGAAAGTGCTTTACTGTAGCTAAATTCATTTTAAACTATCATAATCCTTCCTTACTTAAAAAAAAAAAAATAGTAACCATGACATGGAACAAAAAGTATACAAATTAAGTAAGGCTAATAGTTTTTTTGATACATACCGTTCTTAATATCCGATTCAAACCATTGGATTGAGTAAGTATGCACAATACTATGAATTACAGGTATTTGTATGTTATTATTTTCCTTTTCTTAGTATTTATTTTTACTGTGGGCTTTTTTATTCTCATATTAAAACTTATTTGTTTATTACTGTATATTTAAGATTAATTTAATATACACTTCTTATCCAGGGTACTATATGGACCTGATACAAGACATAAGTAATTTTCTTTGCATCTGAAATATGAATTCAAACTGTGGCACAAAGATTGAAACTCTTTCAAAACCAGAAGTATCAGGCAAACTATCTGATGATCAACTTTTGAAAAAATTTAACATAAAAAAATGTTCCGTAAAACTTCACCGTTTGAAGTCTAGTGAATATGATGCAGCTGTCATCAAATCATCTTCTTGTAAAATAACAGGATCTGATAGACTTTCTGATTTGAATAGAGAATGTCAAGGCTCACATTTTTTTGGAATGCAAAATGAGCATGAAGTTAGAATCAACCCATCTTACAATACCAAAACATTACCATGTTATGGAATAAGTCCAGATATAATAGATAGGAAAATACCATTACTTACAATGAATTGTGAATCAGAAGAAGTTTCGAAGGAAGGAAGTCTTATGGGAAAAAGTGATCCTTTGGAGCATTTAACTAGGGATCACCTTCTCGCACCTTCTCAAACTAAAACTTCTCCACTTCATTTGAATAATAGAGATGGATCAAATGCTAAAGTTTTAAAGAGAAAAACATGTGGCATGTTGGAAAAACAGGGGAAGCGCTGTAAAAGAAATCAGCAAATCCCAGCTGTGAAAGGAGATGCTAATTACATTCAAAGAAAAAAATATGAACTCAAAAATTGTTTTTCTGTATCAAGATTTCCTCCTGAAATCCTCGAATTGCCACAACTTCAATCCTTCCAAGTTCATTACAGCCGACAATTTTTGGAAGAAACTGCTCAAATAGCTTGCCCACCAGCTGGAAATAGTGTTGTAAATTTAGACAGGTTACATAAGGATGCAGGACTCAGTCAGTTTTCGAGTCTGAGTCGAGAACATTTTGATCAAGAGATAATAGAATTCATACAGAGCATGCCTGAAGATGATAAAAAGGGGCACAAAATTACTGTTGTTAGAAATGGGGAAGCAGTGAAAGTACAAGCGACGAAAAGAAAGATGTGGTATAATAACAATGATTTCGTTATTGTTGATAACACATATGTAATCCGACAACAAGTGCGAAAAATTTTGAAAAATATTAAGTATCCCTTAGTTCAAGTGGAAAGAAATCAAGAAGCTGCTCTTTTAGTTCAAAAACTCACTGAACAGAATAAAATTGAATTTGTTCACATGTCTAAATCTCCATTACAGATGGATGAAAAACCACAACCTCAATTATTTCAAGTTCATTATGGTGAACAAATATGGAAGGAAACTGCTCAAAGAGCTAACCTGTCAGCTGTAAATGGCATTATAGACTTAGACTTGTTATATAAGGAGGCAAGACTCAGCCAGTTCTCAAATAAACAGAAATTTGATTATGAAATAAAGAAATTTGTAAATTGCATGCATGGACTCAATAAGGTATCTGGCCAAATGCTTAAGTTTTCAATACAGACGGGCGAAAAACCACAACCTCCATCCTTCCATGTTCATTATGGTGAACATTATTTGAAAAAAATTGCTGAAAGAGCTTGCTTGAAATCAGAAAATAACATAGACTTGGATAGTTTATATATCGATGCAAATCTCAGTAAGTTCTCAATTCTAAGTCGAGAAAAATTTTATCTTGTGATAACGAAACTCATAGATTCCATGCATAGCCTAAATCTCACTGAAAAGAATAAAACTCAACAACCTGAAATCATTGATTCTCCACTAAACATAAATGATTTTGATCTGATAACATCCGAAATATTTTATGATTCACAAATCTGTAACGAATTTAAAGAATCTATACCAGACAATCAATGGGCTGATTACCTGCTGAATATTTTAGAAGTCGCAATTGAATATGATGATGTAAAATGTTCACCGCCTGCAGTAGCAGAAATAAATTGTGCTCAAATCCAGCAAATTACAAATAATGATAAAAACACAGACACAACAGATCCACTGAAGGAATTTAATCGCATCCTATTACTGGTAATTAAAAGCCATGAAGAATGCAACAATACAACAAATGCAATGAAGAAAGTTACATATGGTGAAACTCTTGACTGTTATGCACCATTCCTAGTTACAGAATCTCCTCCGAGTATGGAGCATTTTGATGATGCTAATGAAAATGAAAGCTCAAATAAAGAAGAGGAGGATGAAGCTGAGTCTGAAAAAAAGAGCTGTTTTTCATATCCAGAAGAATGCTATGGGGCAGATCAGCAGCTGTGATGATACATTATGACGGCATTTTGGAAACATATATAATCTGATGTTAAATTGCAATCTCATATTCAATATATTTGTGCTGTTTTCTTGTCAAAAAAAATTGAAATACTTCCCCCCCCCCCTGTTTGACAGTAAAAGTTTTACATCAAGTAGCCTTGATCCACAAAATTATCTCCAATTGGAAAACATTTCCACACACATTCTACTAAGTCAATTAGATTGTAACCAACAAGAAATAATGTTTCAGCACTCTATTGTGATGTTATCAGCTAAATAGTGAATGAGTTTGGGATCTCCTGTTGTATAAATCATTTCTTTCTATTCATTTCCTATGAAGATCTAATTCATGTTCCTTCCAAATTGGATGGTAATTCTAATGCAAATTCTAAAATGATAAATTGGTTTTAAAATATTAATACAGCTGAAATGTAAATGAAAGATTAAATTTTATCAAAATTTCTCTTTTTAAATTTAAAAGTATCCATAAAGAATTATCATTGCAGTTTTTCTTTTTCAGCAAGGTTAAGTAATTTTATTTACTTTATTTAAAAAGAAGTATTTTAACAAAATCCCCTAAAAATTAATTTTAAAAAATTCTATTTCTGATTTGATGTATATAGATGTTAAGATATATAAATATAGGGTATTTATTTAAATAATTAATGATTAAAAAGTTAAAAATAAATACATACCAAGATATTTTTCCAGGAAAAACACTCAAGACCTATTATAGAAACCTGTCATTGTCCCTAGCTGCCAAGATACAAAACAAAGCGGGATATCATTCAATTTTAATACAAAGATATCTATGACAACACCAATTTTTTCTTGTGTTATGAAACCATATTTATTGATATTGTAGATTTGCTATTAATTAGTTCTCTTATTGTAAGGATTAAAAAATAATGTACAGGTGAAAATATTATACAGTCTGCTTTTACTTAGCAAAGCTAAGCAAGCTTTCAATATAATTTTCCCATTAAATAATTTTTCCATGAGCTATAATCATATATATTATTTCTGTTATCAATATCCACTTTAGTTTTCTCAATAAACATATGTAGGCTTTGTATTAGTTAAGCATCAGTTGGATTATTTACTTATTAATGGTATAACATATTAAGTTTACATTATAGAATGCTTAAAATTTAAATTCAGAGAAAAAATTAAAATCAAATAACAAAGTATAAAAAATAACGTAAATATATTCAGATTAATAAACTGTCTTTGTTCCTTTCAGTATATATTTCAGTTCCAATATTTGGAATAAAGAGCACTTCATTTTCTTATTTAGTGATTTGGAGAGTTCAATAATTATTTTTTAAAAATGCTTATAAAAAATCTAAATTGCACAACAACCTCATATCTTAGTTGTTTAATATTCCTCTTATCACTGATGCAATAGTGAAAATTTCACATGACATTAAAAAGAATGTATCTTAAATATGTATCTATAGCTCAAACAAAAACCAGAATTATAGAAAAATCTCTTAAGCTGAACCATTAGGACTTTATTGCTTTTGATTTAGATAATAAATTACCAATGTGGGCGATAACGCCCCCTAGTGGGCGTTTGAAGCTTTCAGGGGGGCGGCAAAAGACCCAAAGAAAATTAGGGGGTGTTGATATGGCACAAAGGGGCATTACAGGATTAACGAAATATAATATACTATAACTTCAAGGCACGATTCCAGGACATTTTAAGCATGGACATACCAGACTGGGTTTTGGATCATTTTTCCAATGTCAACACTGTAGGATCACCTCAGTTAGAAGAAGAACTAATAGAACTGTCGACAAATGAGGATCTAAAAATTAAATTCAATGATGGCTACCTAGAATTTTTGCTGCAGAAGTCTATTTTGCAACTTTCAATTGTTCAACGACTTCTGATAGCATTCCCCTCTTCATATTTAGTAGAACGTGGATTTAGTGCTGAGGCAACATTGGTAATGAAAAAGAGAAATTGGCTCCATATTACTGAACACAGCGACTTACAATTGTTTTAAAGTGAAATTGAGCCCGATAATAACAAGTTTCTTAAAATGCATCAAATTCAGCCTTCTCATTAGTTAAGTTAGAAATTTGATGTCTTCAAATTTTAATAAAAATACTTTTCAATATATAATTACATACACGTTTTGATGGCTCTCTGAAACTGTCAGTTTATTTATTTAGAAAACAATAGTTTATTATGAATTAATTCATATCATCAAAATCCTTGCCTGTCCTTATGACAGGTTAGCTAAAATTTTTATTCCTCTTTTTTTAAAATAAAGAAGAAATTCAGTAGTGTTTCAATTCCAACAATATTCTATCTATTAGAATTTTTAAAATTCTTGTTTTCACCATGCATTATGTACACTCTTATCTGGAGGGTGGGGTGATATTGAAATATTCATTAGAAAAGGGGGCACCAGTTCAAAAAAGGTTGGGAACCTCCAATTTAGATGAATAATTGTACTTGTATATTGCTTATTTTCCACTTATATGATCGTTTATGAATACACAGTTAAAGCATTGCATATAGCTACGATTTATGTAATTTAATCATAAAATACTTAAGAGAAAAACATTGAAAAAAATTAACTATTATTTAAACCAAACCATTGAGAATTTTAATTCCTTAATGCAACTTTAAAGTTAATTTAATAAGGTGTAAAAACAAAAAAAGAAAATATTAAGCAAGATGAATTCTTTTTATTTATCTCCTAATATTTTTACCAACTAGAATTAATTTTTAAAGAAAATCTTGTCTTTCATCGCTCTTAGCATTTAGTAATTACATAAAAAGACATTTGTAGATGACCAAAGCAACTTTTTAAATAATTTAAAGCAATAGATTTATTAACACCATAATGGTCAAATACATATTGCAGATTTAAATAATTTGAAAATAGTTTTGCAGCAATACGTTACAATTTTTTAAAGATAATAAAATAATTTTTAAAATCAAAACTTAATGTAACTGTGCACAATAGGGTTAACTGCTTTTGGGGTTGAAGAAAGAAGCTATGATTTATGTAATTTAATAATAAATGCACTGTTGCCTTATTATTTAAGGTACTTAACTACCTTGCTGTTAAATTACCTCTGAAGGTGTCGGGTTTAAATTTTTCCTTAGTAAGAAACATAATATCCAGTAACTATATAGATTAATAGATCTAAAACTTTAATTATTTCTATATTCTTTTCACTAATTTGAATGTCTAACCAAAATCGGGGGATTGTATTTTCATTATCTAGATAACCTAAATCTCACAAGTCATCAATTGTAACTAAGAACAGACCAAACGTTTTTGTAGAAATACATAGTTTTAATGGAAAGCATATCATAATCTCTCTAACTCAAACCACTGCTTAACAGATATATAATTTTTTCTAAATATTTGTTAATATAGAGCAAAATCACTTTCTAAATTATCTGTGAAATTTTCCTCATAAAATAAAATATGAACTAAATTGACTACTAATGGCTATTTCTAGGAGGGGAGGGGAAAAAACATTAGAGACTCGTTATATTCAAGGCTTGTATATATTTATTTTGATAACCTACCAATTTTACATGGGGTGCATAACAATAAAAAGTGCTTAAATTTGAAAACCATTTCTAAGCACCTTAAAAAGTACTTAGTTTTTTCAAAAGAAAACTTTTCATATTACTTTGTTCCCCACAAGTTGAATATGCTACTTTGAAATCATGGCCGTAAATGCTTGTTTACCGGATGTATCAAAAAATAAAATTAACAAAAGGGAAGAATTTGAAGGAGTATTTCAACACATATTAAGATAATACTTAATGATTCTTCTCTCCCCCCCCCCCTTTTCTTTTTGCTCCTTTTTCTTCAATTGTATTGCCAATTATTAAAATACTAGAGTAGTTATCTAGAAGAGACAATACAAAATGCATATTATATCATATTTATTGTAAATTGAAAAGCATTTTAACTTCAATTTTTAATGTTTTAGATAGTAAAGATATTTATGTCTGAGAAATATGAAGTTAAACTTTTATGTATTGTTAAAGAAGAGTATTCAAAATGGTCCTATTAACATAAAATAAGAAAATACAAGGATGAATTTGATGTACCAAAACGATAGATATATCAAACATGAGAAAAGCTGCTTTAATAAACACTACCATACTGCATCATCATTCTCATTAATATGTCGTTTTCGAGCAAACACTTAAACGACCTACTACAGATATTCAACTGTACTATAATGAATTATAATTAACTGCAGTAAATTATTATATTAGTTAATTGCATAGAATATAGTATAATGAAATTAACTAGAAGCCTTAAATGTTCATTAATCATGATATTTTTTGCAGTATTTTTTAAATGTCTGCATCCATTTGAATATTTTTATTTGTTGGACTAATCTTGCCAACTTAGTTTTAACTAAGAAAACTTATTTTCATTTTTATTCTAAATACAGGATATTTTTTTTTTAACTTCATGAATTAATTTCAGTTATCTTTAAAAACTAGTACTTGTTAAAGCATTTTCATTCTTCATTGAAGCATTTCATTATAAAATTTCTTCCAAGCAATTTTTTAATGTAAATTTTTGTTTATAAGTTAAAAAGCAAGTTAAGGTTCTCAATAAATTTTAGGAACATTAAAGGTTCTAAAAATGTATTTACAACACTTTAGAAATTAGAAGTGATAAGACAATTTCCTTTTAGTCTAATCATTTGTAAACGCTGCAACTATTTTCAATTAACAATGATTTTACAACCACATTTAGAACATAACATTGTTCTATAATCAATATTATGGCAGTTATATGATGATAGCTATAAGAATACTATAGTTCTTAGCTATACAAGATTATAAATAAAGTTGTTTAAGAGAATTAATCAATGCAGAAAGAAATTTTCTCTTTTCATCCCAGCCATGTTGAATCATATTTTTTATTGCTTATATAAAAATCTTACAAAATATTTGATTATGCAGAGCTTCTACATCAACATTGAGAATTTCAGAAATGTTGTACCTATCTAAAAAGGGACTTTTTACTTTTAAAACAGGTTGGAAAAGTTATCAGATCTTTATTGCTGATCTTATAGAAGTTTTTTTTTCTTTCTATTTTTATACTTTTGTCAAACCCCAAAAAGGTATAATTTTATGATAGAAGATGTACAAATATAGAAATATTAAAATTTAATGAATAAGACTTTAAAATTAATTTTTAAGAATTTTTTTCGGTAAAAATTATAATTATTATAAAACAAAAAAAAAATACTATATTTATACAATTTGGGTATACATACTTATACAAAGGTGCTTAACATTTACGACTGTAGTAATTGATTTTTGATGCAGTTTCTCCCTACACACCCTGTTATAGCCCTGTCCCCCATCTAACTAGTTTAGGAAGTTACCAAGAAATCAAAATTTTACATAAGATAGAGGTTGCTTAAACTTATATTCCTTAAACCTATATTAGGAAATTTTGCTTTCATTATTTTCAATGAGTCAATATAATTTAACAAATTTAGCTGTGTTAGCAAAGTGCTTAATTTTGCAATTGTCACCAGCCTCTAAATTCTCCAAGCTATATTATTATTAAAAATCTGCAATGCACAAAACATTGTCTAATGATTAGATAAAAAAAATTTAATGTTAGAAAAATTATTACCATCCACATTGTGCTATTTTCAAAGAGATAAGTAAAGCTTGATATAAACTTGTCAATATTTATTTCAAAATTTTGGGGAGGGGATGAATTACAATATTTTTTTCTTTATTTGCACACTTTTAATCAGACAGGCATTAGTAGCTAAATCATATCAAAATGTGCAAAATACCAACATCTTAACAAAATTCACTCAACATTCGTTAAGAATCAACTGCTCATATACAAAATAAAAATAATAAACCTCACCACATTGCATTACACTCAGGAGGCAATCTTGCACAGATTTTATAATATCTTTGGGCTCTTTTTCAATTACTTTAATATAACTTATAAGTGTGCCACAAAATAAAATACTATTTTAGTATTTCGTAGCTGGAAAAAAAAATGTGATCCAACTTTTAAACTCATAAGAAATACATTTACCACTAACTGAGATAATAAATTAGCCGATACTTAAAATTACTACATAACTTTTGGTCATTTACCTGTAATCAAATAGAACTGTAATTGCAATTTTATATTCAAAATAATTCTTTAGAGTTTACTTCGCAGATTAATATTTCACTAAAGCTAAACAAAATGATAACAGTAAATAAAACAAGCTGTAATAATTAAGAAATTTCTTAATAAGCTAAATAAAGGCAAAATTAAAAATGCGGCGCAAGTTTTTCGTCGTCCCGGCTAAACAATATTAAATTCTCCAAAAATTAAATATTACGTTGACATATTTGGCAATTTATCGCCTTAAAAATTTTGCAATTAGACTTTAGTGCTGTATCATTTAGTTTAACTCCACTTTATTATGAAGAAATTATTCGAAAATATGCAAATAAAAATGATATGCATACCTTTCCATTTTTGTTGATTTCGGAACCTTTTCTTAATTTTCCATCGCTTTCAATTAATTTTTTCTTTCGTAAGTTTTAAACTAAAATCCCCAGCCTTCTCTCATAATTATAATTGGTTTGTTATGAATATAGAGCATGTAGATGTCACGAAAAATTTGCACACATCTAAGAAATAAAAGCAAACAAAAAGTCCCATCGAATTCACAACCATAGAATTTACGCTATGCATTTAAACGTAACTAGGAAACAAGCAAAAACGCAGAAAGGAGCGACGTCTTTTCGCAAGGTTACCGAAAAAATTCCATTCTGACGATTCCACTTTGGAAGATAGAGGTCGCTTCTCTTAGACTCACGTGATTTGGCAACGTTCCTAATGAACATAATAACTGGCCGTATTTATCGACGGGAGACTAGCGTCTTAATTTCAACGTTTATCCCTATGGGATGGGCGAATCCATCACAAACCTTACTTTTCACAGGTAGGGACGTTGAATCGAGAGGGGCAGCAGGGATAACGTTGTCTTTTAAATGTTGAGTTGTAGCTCAACGCTTTTCCCGGTTCAGATGAATCGTTATTCGCTGAGCACGAAGGAAAACGTTGTTTTTTTAGCATGTGAATATGGATTTAGTTTACCCCTCTTTGAATGTCTTTAAAAGATCACTATTTCTTATATTTGGAATTGTTGTTTTGCAGTATTCAAATTTTTTCTTGTGTTGCATTTCGTGACCGGATCATACATAATTGTATTAAATACAAAATGAATGATAAAGTAATGTAGTATTGATATTTAAGTGTCCTAATATGTAAATAAAACAAATCATTATCCATCTCTTTCATGTTGATTTTTTTTTTACATTATATTATTCTTGTGTTTTGTAGTTTTAAGTAAATATATGTTAAATTGTTGTAAAGATAAATTAAGGAATGAAATAACTTATTGAATTTAAATAACCTGATTTATGAGTAGAAGACTTATAACCAAAATTTTATGACTAGGCCATCTTTATTATTTAAAAAGTAAATTAAAGAAACTTGTATATAAATTTAGAAACATAGTTTTATTAAATATTAACTGTAAAAATAACTTCATCTCAAAGTTTATTTCCTACTCTAATCATAGAGTTATAATAGATATGGTAAGTAGGCATATATTGTAATATTCATTGTAAATCAAGTCAAGCATTTATTCAGTAAATAATTTTCTTATATGGATTCTGATTTTATTAATGTTTAATTATTTACTTTGCTATATTATATTGTAAATTTCAAAAAATTTTGTGACTACAAGTTATTCTCCTAACAAATAAAACAGAGTTTTATTACTTAATGGACAAATCTTGTTAATGAATTATAAAAATATGATGAACCTTTTTACTACATGAAATAAAACTATATTTCAATTCATGTTTTATTGGTAATTTTTATTTGTAACAAATTAATCATATGTAATTTATTACACAATTGTAATTATGCTTAAATATTTTCATTTGATAAAGTGTTTTATTAATTTAATTAGTATTATTTGAAAATAACATTTGAATAACACCTGTTCATAATTTAAAGTTGCAAAGAATTGTATTTTATAATATTTTTTAACATTGAACCATTTAAATTTTCTTATGATAAGTACAAATTTATATTCAGGTACATAAATGTATTAAGATGTAACTTCTACGAATGTATTGGAGGATATATAAGTTTTTTTAATAATGTTTTTCTTTAAATTAAGATTTATTTTTCTAGTTGATAAGGAATCATGTCATGAAGAATTTCATGTTTATATTTGCAGCTTTCTCAGTATATTTCAAAAGATTAATATTATGGTCTTTTTGTTAAAAAGTTGTTCAGAATATTCATAATACAACAGCCTGTTATTGACATTCTGAATATAGTTAAAGAATAAATCTGTTTTTAAAAAATGAAACCACTTTATTTTCCAGTTAATAATTGAAACAGAAGTGATATTAAACTATTCTGCATAATGCGAGTCAATCAATAATGCTTTATTACATTGTCGATAATCAATTGAAATATAGAAAGGTAAAGTAAATTTCCTTTTTGGATGACAACTGTGAATTAAATGTCAAGAAATAAAAAAAATAAAAAATGCTAGTACAAAAATGGTATGAAGGAAGGAAAGCCATACTGAAAATGTTCCACATCAGCTTTGAAATTTTAATGTTCTATTTCTATTATCAATTATGTTTCCATTTGTAAACTTTTCCCCCCTTTAAAGCAGATTAATGAAATTTAGTTTCATTCTATTTAATTGCAGATGTCTAAAAATGGGGAAAATTTATTTTATGGTCACCTTACAGTTTAATTACACTAATTTTTTAAAATGTGGCAAAATTAAGGTTTAAAAACTCATACAAGAAAAATAAAACTTGGAGCAAATAAATTATAGTTCAGAAAGAATTATTTTACCTGTTAAATCAGGCAGCAGTTATTATTTTTCATGCTTAAGAATATGAATATAATATCCTGAAAATTCTATAATTAAATAATAAGTTAATGTTGAATGAAGCAATAACACTAGGAAAAATTGAAATATCAAATTCTTATTGGTTTGATGGTATAATTTAAACAAATGTATCAACATATGAAATAAAAATTAAAGAAAATAAATAATACTTAGCACTGTATTACACAATTTTTTTGACTAAATAATACATTAATATCATAAGGTAGGTTTTAGAGTGATGAATAATAAAATACATCAATTATCAGTGTTATGCAATTGTAAAATGTTAATAAATGTGCCAGTGAAAATTTCTTTCGGTGACATAAAATCATATTTGCAGCGTTTGGGAATGAAGTAAATGTGCCATCTTACTTTTGTAAATAATTGCAATACTTATTAATTTGAAAAATTTTGGTTGGTTTCATTATGAGAATCGCAAACAAAAAAAAAAAAAAGGAATAATGTATATATTCCTTATCATGAGAATAGGTTTTATATGATCTGTCAAAAATTTTCTCACCTAAATCTTAATCTTTCTCTTATTAAAATGATAATAAAACTTAACACATTACTAAAGTTTTAATGAAATTTTCATGTTTATATTTATCAAATAATATATGAAATCATGATAAAAATAATGACTTTAGCAAGTTCACTTGAATCGCAAAGAAAACTGAAAGCTAAATTTAGAAGGGCCTACAGAAGCAAATTGCTTTTTGAGATGTAATCTACTTAACAGACATAGCTCACAAATGGTGTAAAATGTTTAATATGTAATAAAATTCAATGCAGTAAAAAAGCAATATATATTTATTATGGAAACATGTAATCAAACATAAACAAAAAAAATGGATTAACAAATGATGAGGGAATACTATGCAATAATAAAGCATATTATAATATTTTTTATTGTCTGTTCCATTATTTTATTAAGCATTTCATAATATATATATATATATTCATATTTGTCACATCAGGCGACCAGTTTGTTCAACAAGAATATTGGTTGTATTTGTTTTCGGATAAATTGTTTAGATATATGTTTAAATCAATGAGTATCAAATAACTTAACATTAAAATTATGAAATTAATATAATTAAACATTCTTACTTACTCTGTGTATTGTAATTATAAACTTAATAATGTAAATAACCCTTTCATTCTATTTTCTAAATTTGAAGTACTGTAAATTCACTTTTTTTTATTTGTTTCCTGAAATTGCTGATATTAAGTAGAATATTTCTTTCGACATTCAATAATGGGCAAAAATCATGCGATTAACTACATGAAGAAATAATGAAAACGATTGGGATTTCTGAATAGTAACGTAACTTATTATACGTAAGGAGGAATATACTTTTTAAAAATAAAAATATTCATTCCACAGTTCAATAGGTATAATAAAAAAAAAATTCAATGTGAAATGTGTTTGTTAGTGATGTTTTCCATTATATATAGAGGGAAAACAAATTTCATTTTAAAAAACTAATCCAATCTTAGTAGTAGTATATAAAAATATTAGTCCACTTAAAAAAATATTTGATTATTCTATTAATGGAATCAAGTTATGTATGAAGTGGGAAAAAAATTAAGACTGTTTTTATCCTAGTAATGTGTCAATACAAGTGCAATAATTTTTTACATATTTTACGTATACTTATTATTCAACTTCATTTTTGTTTGTTTTTATGTATTTTAAACTTACATATACATAAGAGGGGGGGGGGGGGGGAGTCCGAAGCGTTTTTTGAATTTACTCTCGAATTTCCAATCAAAAATTTTGTTTTCTTCCTTCCCTACATACATACAAATAAAAAAAAAATATTTTTGATGCATCTCATTATTATTAAAAATGAACATGACAAATTTTTTAATATTAATTTTTGAAGCTCTGAAAAGATTTAAGTCCAATTCTGAGAACCCGATAAATTTACGACCATAAGAAAAATAAAATTATTTGGTTTTTGATTAAATTTCTTCATTTATGATACTGTTGCAAACACTTATTTTTGTTCTTAAAATATTTGAATTTTATTTCCAATTGTATCAAGCCAAAATATTTAAAAGTGAGAAAGATAACCATTTTGCCGCTATCAGTTTTGCGCTGAAGGCACAAAATAATTAGATGATAACGTTTTCGATTTATTACTTCCGCTGAAAAGGTTTTTATCCTTTCCTTCCTCTTTAACAATCAAACTATTCATCACCCCCTGTATGTCTGAATAACTAGTTATTAAGTGATAAGGAAAAACACCGATTAGTTGAACATGAGCTGTAAAATACTAATCATCTACTAGTTTTTAAAGAAGGTTTGTCATTAAACTAATTATCGGACAAAAATGGGACATTTTTCACACACACACAAAAAAAAAGGTACGCTCGGTCCCTCTCTTTTGCTCTCATTAAAAGCCAATTACTGCTGCCCAGATGGACCTCCTGTACAGCAATGAACTAATGTCTTCTCTTATAACTAATCGATTTAGTTATCACAGTATCAATAAAGATTGGGGGAGGAATGATATTCTATTCCATGAATGCCGAGTCTTTTAGTGGTATATAGCTAGCAGATGATCATCAATGGAGAAAAGGGCCAATCAGGAGTCCCTTTCAATTATTCCGTTTTATCTTTTTTTTTTAAAAGAAATTCTAAAACACAATCTTCTTCATTTCTGTTGGAACAACGATTTCAGTGTGCAAGTGAAAATGACTACGAAACAAAATATAGGGAAAAAACGACCATTTATAGAGTGTGATGAGCCCAAGCTTGTTTGTGAAATCTGCAATATTTCATTCAGCACAAGGGGAAATTATAAGAGACATATGAAAAGATTGCATCCTGAAAAGGTTACAACAGCGCAAGCAAGTCAAACTTGTGGACTCTGCAATGAAAACTTTTGCAAAATTTCCCAACTACAAGAACATCTTCAAAGCCAGCATTCCATTGAACTAAAATTTGCAAGTGAAACTTTTTACAAAGAAGAAGACTTCTTGAACTGGAAAAAAAAATTCGAGTGTGAAAACCAGTCATTTTTTACACATAGAAACTCCTATGATATAGAAAATGGCAAAATAACCTACTATATATGTAATCGAAGTGGTTATTATCAACCAAAAAAAGACAAAGTCAGACATATGAAAACATCTGGTTCGATTAAATGTGGTTCCACATGTCCTGCAATAATAAAAGTGACAATGCAAACTGTTGAAGAGGTCACTAAAATAGATGTTCAGTACCAGTCAATTCACATTGGACATCAATTGGAAACAGGAAAGCTGCCTTTACCGAAAGAAGATAGAATAAATCTTGCAGCACGTCTAGCTCTTGGTGTTCCTTTGACCAAAATTTTGAATGATACAAGGCAGAATTTTGACCCCAAAAAAAAATTAAGCCTTACAACTAGGAAAGATCTACATAATATTTGCAGAGACTTTCGAATTGGTGATCATCTTCTTCATCCTGATGATGCAACATCTGTAGATATGTTCGTTAAAAAAATGAGAATGGATAATGATAATCCTGTACTAGTTTACAAAGCAGTAGGAGACATTTTAGCAGACTTCCCTATGGTGAAAGAAAAAGATTTCCTCTTGGGAATGATGAATGATGCTCAACAAAAACTTTTGGAGCTATATGGTAGCAGCTGCGTCATGATGGATTCAACACACGGAACTAATCAATATGGGTTTGAACTATTGACAATAATGGTTCATGATGAAAATCATGAAGGATTGCCAGCAGCAACTCTGTTTGCTTCAAGAATGTCTTGTGACATTCTTCTGCCTTTCTTCGCAGCCATAAAAGAGCGATTGCCAAATCTAAGAACAAATGTCATAATGACAGATGATACAACTTCATTTACAAACGCATGGAAAGAGGTATTCCATGATAGCCCCAGACATTTACTATGCAGTTGGCACATTAATAAAAACTGGACTGCAAATATCAATTCCAAAGTAAAAAACTTTGAAAATAGAACAGTTATCAAAAATATTTTAAAGAATTTGATGACAGAAATAGATATCCTAACTTTTGAAAAACTTTTAAATAATTTTGTTACATCTTTTAAAGATAAAGAAATCAAATTTGTCGAATATTTTATTTGTAATTATAAAAATAGATGTAAGGAATGGGCATACTGCCATAGAATTGGATTGCAAATCAATACGAACATGAAATTAGAAAGATGGCATCGTCAGCTTAAGTACGAGGAAGGCGATGGAAAAATTATGAAAAGATTGGACAAGGCTATATCCCTTGTGATTAATGCAGTAGCTAAAAAGCTCCTTTCTAGAGTAATTTCCATGGAAAGAGGGAAATTAACATCTAAAGTCACCCTAATCAGAAAACGCCACAGAAGCAGTAACGAAATGGGTGATGAATATGCATTTTACAAGATGGAAAAAAAAACTGTTATCACAAAGCAGAATGGCGGATCACTTATGTCATATGATATAGAAAAATTAAAAGATGAGTGTGAATGCTCCATTAGATGTGATGAATGCCACATTTGCATACACATGATGGCATGTACATGCATCGACTACAGCATTCGATTTATAATATGTAAACACATTCATTATATATGCCAAAAATCCAAAGATGTTATTATTCAAGAATCTGAAGTAATACAAAACCAAGAAAATTTAGACACTGAGGATAATTTAGTAATTATTGAAAATGATCCAAAAATAACAGAAATTGAAAAATCTGCAATCATATCCCATTTACAAAATGAAAGCAGTAAAGATTTCAATAGCAGAAAAAATAACATAGTGAGTCAGCTACAAGAAGTACTTGTAAAAGCACAAAACTGGGATTCATCATACCCTCTTCCAGATGTGGAAGAAAAGATAAAAGTACTTAATGCCTGCTTCTATATGTCTGTTGCCTCAAATAGTGCTGCATATTTACAAAATGCATTACCGGAAAGCTGCAAATCGCCAGCAAATACAAATATCTCAAAACAAAGGAAATTCACAAAATAGAAGAAAAGTGAAAAGCTGAGTTAATTTTTCTTACCGAAAGCTGTTTTATTTCTTACAGAACTTCATCTGAAAAATCTATTAAGAGTATCATTCATATTTAATAAAATAAATTTGTTTCAATAGTATATTTTTGAATGATTGATTTTTAATAATTTATATTTCAATGATAATGTAAATATATGAATTAAGGCATAAACTTAAAAATAAGGTATCAATAATGATTCAGTGAATATCTATAATTTTTAATTATATTTTTCTAAAAACTCTTTAATGTTGTTAAAAAAAATTAGCGAATTGCTTAAAGACGTTTACATTAGTGTACTAGCAATCATATAAACTATTTTAAGAATAAATTAGTTTCAATTACCAAAACAATTTTATTCAGTGAGAGAATTTTTCTTTCCAAAGTAATGAAAATTTATTTTAATTTAGGTTTCAGTTAAATATAGTAATGACAAAAAAAAAAAAAAAAACATGCACAATATAAAAAATGAGTTTAAAAAAAAATATTTTTATGGATTAGATAATGCAAACAAAGATATTTACATAGACATTACAGACAGCTCTGTGCATGATGAGTTGCAATTCTATTATTTGATTAAATGTTACAAACTATATTTTGGTTTATGTATTATAATTATGCTAAATAAGCCAGTTAATCAGTAGAACTTCAGCTCTACAGAATTAAGTAAACTAGACAATAGCTTAAGGATAGTTTATAGATATGTTACAGAAATTTTTAATTTAATAAATTTAAATAATCTTTAATAAAAAATCTACAGCAATCAACTTTTTATTAAATATAGCATATGAAATACTTTTTTAACTTAATTTAAAAACAGATCTTAATTTTTCAAGGCAAAATTATTATTTTTTTTTCTCGGATGCAATTCAGTTTCTACATTGGTATATTGTACTCAATCAATAAAAAATATAACACTGCAGTTTTATCAGAAACAAAGAATTTTGTAAAAGCATAAAATATATTTCATCATTTGAAAAACTTAATTTAAGCTATTAAGCCTTATACTTTAAGAGACAGAAAAAAAAATTAAAAGAATATAATGAAAATATATGTATAAAAAATATGTTCTCAGTATTTTTGTTATGTTATTAATATGTTCTATTTTTATAAGTATTTATACAAATAATGTTCTTTTTTTATAAATATTACAATTCTGTAAATTTATAATATTTACTTTATCGTTTTTTAAAATATAAATGTTAAAAGTTGGATGGACACTCTAGAAATAAAGTTATAGCAAGTTTGAAAAGTCAAGGTACAAAGTAAATTGAATGGAAGTAATTTGATTTAAATGTTTTAAATATTTACTTACAAGCTCATTTTTGTGAGTCAGTTAAGAAAATAATATAATGGTTTTCATTAGGTTTGCTTTGAAATCATTAAAGGAACCAAAATACTAAAATGTCTAAGCATAGACAATTACAATATTATCAGTAAACATAGGAACCATTGTGCATGCTCAGTTACAGCTATAGGAAAAATATTTATTCACATAATATATAAGAATGTTACAATGGCAAAGAATATTTTCAGATTGGTATACTCACAATCTACACTTAGCTGAATGCCTGTTAAAAATTTCTTTGGTAAATGATTAATGATTAAAAAAACGCAATTGGCTACTTATTTACAGAATTATATATGTAATTCTCATAAGTCATAAGAATGAAAAAAATTCATAAATGAATATTTGACCGAGTTAGTCCAACAAACATTGACACTGCATAATATAAGACACCTTGGATGAAGAATATTTTACTACACGACTTTCAGAAATCAAATAATAAAAATAGCAAATTGTTTAACATGTAACTAAATTAAAATGCTAAATAAATTTTTATTATTTATGTCTATTAAATAGATATATTTTGCTCATATTTATAGTGTAACATTTTAATGAAAGGAATTGACATTATTCAAGAAGGTTTTGCAATGAATAAAGACACATAATAAATGTACAAACTATGCATAAAATACTAAGCAGAATGTGTAAACTTTATTAAAACAAGATAATGTATAATATAAAAAAATATTGCAAATGAAAACCATGGCTACTATAATTACAACTTCAGAATCAAAAAAATAAAGAAAGCTATAAGAAAAAATTATATATTTAAACTATAGTATATCTTCTCAGAAATTATATAACATTCTAGAATCTAATAACATTCTAGAATATACTTCTACAAAATTCTTCCACATTTTTTTTTCAGTTCATGGTAACATATTGAAACAAATAGAAGTGTTAGGTTTAGGAATAATAAAAAATAGACGTATGATCGTCTTGAAGTGTGAAGGCAAATATAACCATTAGCAAAATAATTTTTTTCCATAAATATAAGGATATTATATTCATACAATCATATAAAGTTCCAAGAGATACATCCTTTTTATTTTTTGCAGAAACAGTGCATATTAGATGATAATGAATAATATGATTCCATATTTTTCAGAAGTTTTTCTGTAAATGAATATGTTATCATATTACTTTTTTAAAAAAAATTCCAAATCAGTAAATCACCGTTTTTGAAGATGATGCAAAATTGGAAACATTCGTCAGCTTGCTTGTCGGAAAGCTTATAAAATATAAAACAGAATTTATGTTAAATAATGATTTTATAATATGATTAAATGGTATTTGTATAAAATATATCCATTAAATAAGACGAAAGGTTACTGATATATATGTTTTAAGCTAATATGTCGACACCTCCTTCGGGAAACGTACCCATGCACAATACAAACACGCCGGGAAAAGTGTTGAGATACAACTCAACATTTAAAAGACAACGTTATCCCTGGCCCCTCTGGATTCCACGTCCCTACCTATGAAAAGTACAGCTTATAATGGACTCGCCCATCCCGTAGGGATCACGTTGAAATTGAGACGCTAGTCGACGGGAGTTCACTTGCAAGGTGGAGTTCAGCTACCCTCCAAGGTCACCACTGCATAGCTTTGATTTTACGCATTGCATCCTGCCTAATCGAAGTTCATTGGTAAAAATGTCTCCTGTAGTTCTATGTCATTTGGCGTCTAATTATTTTTTTCCCCTGCTGTTACAAGCAAATGACTGAAAAACAAACATGAGATTTTATTGTTTTTGTTTCCCCAATATAGGATATGGAAATCGAATGTCAGTAATGATAAATATACAGTTTTTTTTAACTTTCAGTTTTGAGATGCCACTACTTTGATTACTATTTAGTGGCTAAAAACACCAGACGTAATATTCAGTTCATCATACTATATATTGGATATTTATTAGCTTATCTATGTTTTAGATGATTTTCCAAATAAATTCAGTATTTGTACAAAGCTCCTATGACAGTCTATTTCTGAAACAAACTCATTGTTGCAAATTTAGTTAATTAAGCATATTAAACTCGATAATTATCAGAATAATTAACTTGATAATATGTAATTACTTATATATAAGCATTTAAAACAATTCAAATAATAAGCTAGAAACTGTTAAAGTTTGCTGAATAATGAATTAAAGTTACCTCTGATAAAATAAAATGTTTAGAGTTATTATTAAAAATTGTTAATATCTTCATTTGAAATAAATGTTTAATTTGTGAATTTTAAGCATCAAGAATTATAAAAATGAGGCAGTTCATAATCTATAGTTAGACAGCATTATTTAAAAAGAAAATTTAGATTTATTTTAACTTATGAAATTAAACTATTCTATATAATTTATAATTTGAATACTAAATTTATGTATATATAAAGACTGATAATTTGAACTAATCTAAAATAAAATCTTTATTTTAACATCCATAAATTGGGAACTAATTAAATTGAGACTGCCTAGAAAATTAAATATATTACAAAATGTAGATTTTTCTTTTTAATCTTTGATATTTTAAAACAAAATAAGGTATTATTTTTAATATGTTAACATGAAAAGAATAAATGCTATTTTTCATAAAATTATTAAACAATAATGCTTGTATTTGTTCATACACAAAAATCTTTCATTATAAGTTGTTACATTAATAATTTCTTAGTTTAACATTATGAAAACAGCAGTGCTTTTGATTTGGTAAAGAAATTAAAGTTTTGAATTTAAAAAAAAATTCAACAATGGTGGAAGCTTGAATTTGAAATATTATTAATAAAATTTTATACTATTGACTTAAAACTATCTCAAATTTCTATTCCTGATCATGAACTGAGATTGTTTTTCTTTGAGCCATAAATATTTTATTTCATATAGATGGTGCAAGCTAAGAACTCATTCAGGAGCATATGCCGGAAACAAGCCTCCATCCTTCCTCCTTCATATAGATTAGCATAGATAAAGAATTTATTTTTTAAACTTTTTTTTTCTTAAACATAATTTTTTTAATACTTCTAATCACTGTTAGATAACAGTATAGAGAAGCTTTGATATATATCTCGTGTGCAATGGTAGCAATATATTAATATGGTAATAACTAAACTCTGCTGATAAATAAAGCTTTAAAATGAAGTAGAAAAGAAATTAATATAAAGTAAATGAATATGCTTTATTTCATAATGATATATTGCATCATTATAAAATAAAACTTGGTATTATTTTATGCTAAAGTACAAAATGCATCTCAGTAATTAAAAATTCTGAGTCAAATACTTGTTTCAATTATCGCATTTCTACGAACAATCTATAATCAAGGTCTGATTGCAAAAAAATGCAATGAAATTTTCCCATTATAATTTAGATTATATAGAATCCAATTCTGACTAAATATTTAAACATAAATATCATGTATTTGATTGAGTTATTTTTTAAAAAAATTAGCAAAACAAGTTGATATAAAGGCATATTACACCAGATAACATTAATAAAATTATAATATAAATTTATGATGAAATTCATATGTGTCTTGCTGTATATGAAAATGGTTTTTGGTTAGTGTTTAAAGGTTCATGTAAAAAAAAGAAAACTTTATTTATATCTAGAATGTAAAATTAATAATATACTATTTTTATTATTTTGAACTTGTTAAAAATGCAGAATTATAAACTGCATAGCTTAATACAGAAATTTAAATATTGTAAATCTAATAAGTAAAGTATTGTTATTAGGAACTAAGCACTGAATTTCACTCTGATGAATGTATTAATTTGAAAATTGCCTATTTTAGAATCGGGCATAAATATTATAACATAATGTTAAACGTATTTTCTTCCATTGTAGTCACTAATATAT
>JAPMOQ010033694.1:1913433-1940959 GCA_026543055.1 Argiope trifasciata
TTTTTGTTTCAGAGCTTCCATTGGGCAGATCGTATCTATTGTAACTTTCTATCGTGATTACAAGATCTGTAGTTGAAATATCGCCAATAAGATCATGTTAAGGATTTGAATCACGCCCTTCTTTGAAAAGTATTGATCACTGGTATTTGTGACTTTCTGATATTGGTTACGTAAGAAAGTTTTGAAAATATTCGTCATCCCTAGCCTCTTGTCACCTTTAGTCTGTGCAATTTGTGAACTCGCTCGAATCTGGAAAAAAAATTTCTGTTTTAATAGCTAATACCGACCGAAAAAACTTCATGATAAGTGGAGTGGAGTTACTTTCCACCGACAGCATGAATCTGTGGTGACATCTTAATAAGCCAGTAACTACCACTAAATATTGGTGGCCATATTGTACAGTGGATAAGTTACTGGGTTTCAAATCCGAACATCGCAGGTTCAATCCTTGGCGGAATTCAACCTACGTATTGGCACAATTCCGCCAACACATACGCCAAAAATCGCTAGTTCGGCTCTATGAGGAGATACTTTAAGTTGAGACATAATAATAACACTTACACAACTTTTGAGCAAAAAAATACCCAGAGTTCTTTTGCAAACATTAATTTGTTTTTAACATTGTTTAAGTGTGACTCTCAAACTTTGCATATACATTCAGAACGAAGAAATCACAGAAGTAATTTTCGTGATAAAACGGTTGAATTCCAAATGAAACAAAAAATTGTAATGAACTTAAACCTTTTGTTAATATTTGGACCATTAAATAAGTGACCAGAAAGAGGGATTATGAGCAATTATTGTGGCCATCCACAAAAAGGATTTCTTATTTTAAACAAACATTGGAAACTACAGAAATAGGAACATCCAATTCGATATTTTCAAAGTATCTTCAAGCAATAAAAACAAAAAATTATACTTATGGCATTCGTTAATAGCTTAATATAAAATTTTAATGTTGAAATTTCAAATACTCCTGTGGCGAAATATTACATTGGAAATCTGTCTCGGACAAAGGTGGGCATCGATACCCCCCAAATAATAGAAACGCAAAAATTCATTTTAATTTCATTACTTAATTGAGTTCTTGCACCTAAATTATTTCTTCGTCTTTTATTCCACATTCATATTTTCTCTTTGTCTGTAATATACAAAGAATCTAACCAAATATTCAAATACTTCGAGTCTTTCCTTTTCCCATTTATCAGAACCGGGTCCTCGAATTCTCTGTGTTTTGATAATATATTTACTTACTTTGTTTCCCGTGTTTGAACACGAGGTCGCGTTGCATCTCACTCTTGTGGTTTCAAGGTTCAAAAAAGCGTGTTAGTATTAACAAGTTCGAAAATTCAGGGAAAAAGTAGAAGCGATCGGAAACAAGCATGGCTTCGAAATTTGTAAGTTCGGTGTTCCAACAACTAAAAAGTAAAGAGTTCAGGACATATTTATGCAGGTATAGTGAAATATAAATTTTTGATTCTAAATAGTTCATCACACGTGATTTTTTTAAATGGAAGTTAACATTGAAATGTCCGATGCCAGACTAATTTTTTTTTGTGTGTAATATCTATGATTCTAGTGAAGAGCAAATACACATTTTATTATCCTAATTACTTCTCATATTTTATTCTGCTTGTCAAATTGGTCGATCAAACTTTCATTTGTTTCAAATAGTGAACGAGTATTTTAACATTTTGTGTAATCTGTAATTTCAGTATTTTGTTTTTAGTTTTCTTAAAACTTTCAATTTTGATCTTATTCGATGTCATTGTAAATTAAAAATTTTAATATAAAACAGTTACTATTAGAAAACGGAAATGTGATGTTAATAACTTTAAATACGATTAAATATTGGAACACAGAATAATTTAAGAGCTGCATTTACGTTACTGAAATTAAAGTCGTCTGTTGATTTAATATTGTAATTTTCAATATAAATTGTTGTTTAAATCATTTATTATAGAGGTGTGCATTTCGAAGAATTTTTGAAGAAAATCTGGTCTTTGAAGAATCGAACTGGAGTTCAAATAAAATTTTAGTACTTTTAATTTGTTTCTGGTTTTTAATGTCCATCTTTAATGGGATTTCATATTTGTTAAATAGTAGCATCTCATTATTTTTGCATTAATTTGATGTTTTGTTTAGTTAATGGAGTTATATTAAATTCTTGTTTTTTGAGAAGTGAAGTATTTTATTTTTCAGTTTAATTTACTTTACAGATTGCTCTTTTAAATTTATAATGGTGTTTTAAATGCCAATTTCATTGTTTCTGTACTTAAAAATTATTTAAAATTGGTTGCTATTGACTTGTGAATGCAGCTTTTTTCTTTTGAGAAATAATTCTAATTGAGGAAAAGAAGTGCAAGGTTATATCAGAAGGAGAATCATTCATATTTGTTTTATTAAATCAATACCACCTTGAATTACCTTATCAAATTTCACTATGCATTTAAAAAATCAAGCATTATTATCTTGAAAAGGGAATAATGAATAAATGTGAGTACCATTAGCAGTTTTGGTGTAATCATATAATTACCAGATATTTAATTTTTAAAACTCGGATAATAAAAATAGCAAAATTCTACTTTAATATATTTTAAAGAAATATATTAAAGAATTTTTCATTATGTTTGAATGGTAAATTATTAAAAATTGTGAAGAGAAATGTATTTTGAAATATACAATTGAAAATAATTCCTGTTATATTTTCCCCATGTATGTGAAATGCTGTTTCAAGTGATAGTTTTCTTTTCTTCATAGCACTGTAAGTATTATTCATAGCTCATAATTTTATTAATTCTTTTAAATAAATTACACATTTAGTAATGTAAAATGTGTAGTGTAGGAATTGGTAATGTTTTGTGGAATATATATAATGTATTGAATGCTTTACATCTACAATTTCACCTTTTGCCATTGAGCCATGATTTTAATATCAGAGCTTAAATATTTGATCGTTATTCTTTTAAGAAGGTATACTTTTATACCTATGGATGATTATTTTGATTTCATACAGGGATTTCTATGTATTATCATATACAATTATGTTTTTTCTTCAATCTAAATGTAATAAAATTTCATTTTTAATGGCTATTTTTTACTTGAGTGTATGTAAACTGAATTAGAAATTATAACATAGTTTGAAATAAAATATTAATGAAATTATATTATTGAAGTGGTAGAAGATGAACGTTTTCTTGTGAACTATGTCAACTGATTTAACTCCTTAACTATGCAGTTCTCCCTGCTAATTAGATAATATCTTTTGTCTTAAAAAGACATTATCCTGTTACTTTAGGTAAGAGCCCATGGAATATTAGAAATATTTGTGAATTCTACATAATTTATATTGAATTATAATATGTCAGTGACTTATTTTAGCTTATGAAATGAAAAATTTACTTATTCAATTCATAAACTTCATTGCTTCATAGTTGAGGAAATAAACTGTCAAACAAATTGTGCATTTAAAATTGTTTTTAAGAATGAAAAATTGCATTAATAAATAAGAGAAAAGTGAAGTATTAAGGGAAAACAAAGAGTAAGAAACAATGAAAGAAAGGATACCTTCTTTTACATTCTGTCTAATCCTCATCTTTCTAATGGTATTTTCTTGTAGCTTCTGGCTCTGAATCAATTCTGAATTATGTTTTGTTATTATATTTTTGAGTATGGAATTAATTTACATATTGTGTAGGGAAAATATGTAAAATTTAAAAAAAAATGCTTTAACTTATGGGTTACCTTCAGATTTCATTGACAGTTGATTAGCTAAATTATTTTCCCTTCATTGTTGTTATTATGCATATGTAGATTGTGTAAGATAAAGTTATTGTTCAATGATGATATATTCTGAACAAATAAAATTATCCATAAATTTCTTTCTAGATGTTATGCAAACATTTTTTTAAAAAATCTCCAGACCCTAAAGAAAATATAAATGTTCTTAAATTAAGAATTTGGTGCACCATTCATTACTTTTTAATTTGTTAAAATGTTATAACATTACAGAACAAAATTATCTCAACCTTAGACTTATAACAGTATTTAAAATCTTGATATTCATTTAACTTGTTGGAATAAATGCAGAACCTCTATATATTTAACCCTTAAATATTAGCTTAATGTAATTAGACAACTTTCAGTATTATAAATAAAGATCCTGCAAAAGTTATCAGATTGAAAAAATTCTTTGAGCAGGAAAAGAAATTGAAAATTTGGAAAAGAACAATATATTTGCTTTTTCTTATAGAAGTATTTATTAGGAACTAAGAGAAGAAATCAGTTTTTTTTTTAGATATACTACCATACATGCCAACTGCCATGAACTCTCTGTAGCCATTTCAGATTTTTTTTCCAAACATCTCCACAAACCACAGATAAGATTAGCATTTTTACAAAAACAACTTTATTTACTTTTTTAATTTTTAGATGTTAAATCTTGATGGTGTTAGAAATAATTTCTAGCAAATTTATATATTCTTTTGACTACAAGGTAAATAAATTTTGGAGCATATTTATTAAGCAGCTTATTAACATTAAGCATTAATCAGTATTTTGTACTGTACAGGCTTCTTGAATTATAATATAATTATTTTTCAATTTTTACATTTCAAGCTTTTGAAAATGTTATATAATTTCCCTGTTTATAGAGATATTAATATTTTGGTAAGAGTGAAAATAAAGTTTGGTAAATAGTGCGCCCCTTGCTGCGCCAAGCATGCCAAGTCGCCAATAAAGATGGCGGACAAAATAAACACTTCTATAAAACAGTTATGGTTACCACTATATGCATTAAAATTATGATCTTACTGATAATTATTCGAATTTTAATTTGAGATTTATTTGATTTGTAACTGAGATTTAAATTTTTTTTTTAACCTTTGGGGTCACTATCGCTGCTTATATTGACAATTTTGTAGAAGTTTTTCAAACCCGCTGCGCCGGTCTGTCGTCTGAAGAGCAGAATTTAGAGCACGCGATGCCTGCCGGCGTCTGAAGAAGGCACCGGGCAGAATTTTTTAACTTAAAAAAACATCCTACGGCTTCGCTACCGATGGGAGCGGGAATTTAGTAGCTTCACTAGCTCATTGAACATAAGGATTGTGTGGATAACAGGAACAGTATACATACATACAAACAAATATTCTTTCCCAACTTCTTAAACTTTCAAAAATATATGTATATATTCCACTCACCCTTCATCCATTCTGCATATCCAAAATACATTTACCCGACATCCATTATTGCACAATTGTCTACATAACAAATTATTAAGGGGGTGAACGTTACAGCAGCCAAAGAGCTGACCAGAACTGCGAAGAATTCCATTGCAGCTGTCTTTTTAATGCGAGAGCGCAGACGATTTCGTAAATTACGATTTTAGACGATTTTCCAAAGCTCATACTAATCATTGAAAATAACTATTTCGTATTCACATTTTAAAAAATATAATTGTGTTTCTTATTAATTGTAAAAAAATAAATAGATACTTTCACTTATAATAAAGAACAAAATTAAAATCCTTAATCGATATTTTTTACTATTTTTAATTCAACATTTTTTCATAAAATAGCTGTTGTTCATGTACAATTCAACTATTGTAAAAAATAGTAAACAAAACAGAATTAGAGTTGCTAGAAGAACGTTCCGTTAGGTTGCCATATTGGCGAGAAACTCGGGGGAGGAGGAAACACTATGCTTCACTTCAACCTATATTTTCTTTTATTGTTTGTTCAGATAAAATATTTTTGTAGCAATAGAATTTTATAATAATTTAAAATATGGTGAAATATATAAATGATCATAAATTCAAAGTTTTAATGCTTGTCCACTCTACCTATGTGCCATCCTTGTAGACTTTCTACTACAGATGCCTTTGCAATGTTGTCATGTGCTCTACTACAAAAGAAGACATAACAGGTGAAGGCAAAACAGAATTTAAAATGTTTTGAGGAACTTTATTGTTTATATTCTTGCCTGAATTTTTATTTATGTTATCTTTTTAATGAAATGCGTAGTATTATTTTATGTGACTTTATTTAATCTATCATGCATCTGTTTTCAAAATGAAGTATGAATTGGAATTGCAAAGTTTAAGTTTATAAAACATTATCGATATAAATTTAAGACAAGAACTAAGTGTCCATAAGATACATAATTTTTTTAATACATGAAAATACTGTGATTTTATTTACTTTCAGTTTTACTAATATGTTATTTTATTTATTTTCAGCACTTCTGGGGACCTGGTAAGAATAATCTTTTATTATATTATACTTCTATATTTCTTAAATTTCTTTCTTGAAGGTGAACTACCCAAATTTATATTTATTTTGTTGTAAAGAATGCCATAAATTTATACAGTGTCATTTTAGTACATCTTAAATATGATTATATATTTAGATAGTTAAATATTTTCATTTTTGGATCATATTCATTAGAAATTAGGCTCTTTTTTCCAATTACTTCTTCCCCCCTTTTAATTACATTTGAAAAACCTGCAGTATTGGTGATATTTTCTTAAATGCCACTTCCATATTAATGTTTAACATTTGCAATTATTATCTATGATTATGATTTGTAGTATTCTGCTTACCTTTAGCATTTTTTGTAAAAAAATTCTCATATTAATAGAATCTCTCCTCTGCTCTTCATGCTATATATATAAAGAGAGGGAAAGAGAGCTGGATTTAAAATTGATGGCTTCCTAAGTTATTAGGGCATTTTACAGCTCTTTATAAGTCCTTTTAAGTAGCATAAGTCCGTTAGTATGTATGACACTTTATCAGCTTTTAGGGATCTCCCCCTCACATCTAAGAAAGAGGCTGTATGTTGTATAGTTTATACATAAATCTGGCCTTAACAGTGGATGTGTGTATCAATAAACATTCTTTTTACTTGTAATATCTGTATAGGAAAAAAATGTTTTTAATTAAAATTGGATTCTGAAGTTAAATAAAATTGATCTATAATGTAATGAAAACATTAATTATTTTAACATACTTAGGAGGTAGTGAAAA
The DNA here is from genome assembly GCA_026543055.1 of Argiope trifasciata. Classification (NCBI taxonomy): domain Eukaryota; kingdom Metazoa; phylum Arthropoda; class Arachnida; order Araneae; family Araneidae; genus Argiope; species Argiope trifasciata. The sequence continues at coordinate 1,920,456 of JAPMOQ010033694.1, forward strand.
TGAAGGTATGTGTGTTAGTTAAAGAGTAGGTATTGTTAAAATTTCCAAAGAGAAAATACATTTAGTATATTTTTAAAAATTTTAATTGAGAAAAAAATGTCTAAAGAACAATAACTCTTGTATCCCTAAAAAGTGTTGATTTGTGTACTGATTTGTTTTAATTTCATAATTTGTATAAAGTATTTGATGAAAATATTATTAAATACTATAATTTCCAGTTTATATATCTTTTATTTTCAACATATTGTTTTAGAAACATTAATTTTGCTTATCAATTTGTTTATATTGTTAAAGACAACTTAAAAAAATATTTTCTAATGATAAAAGTATTTCTTTTTGAAATATTGTTATCCTTTGTAGACTTTTGCTTCTATTTTCTGAATGATAAGGGAAGAGTTGTGATGTCTCTTTAATTTGTTAATATGTGTTTAAATAGATACATTTAATTTAATATTTAACCTGACTATTATGTTTTTTAAGGCTAAGAATTTTTTTTTGATTTTAGATGATTAATAGGATTTTTATGTAAGCTTTTAAATTTGTATCAGTTAAAATAATGACAGTACTGTCATTTATAGTGGCTAATTGGGGAATACCAATCGCGGCAATAGCAGATATTAAGAAAGACCCCAGTATTATCAGTGGTAAAATGACTTCAGGTAAGTTAATAAATGTTGTATATATTAACAAAGAAATACCTTTTGTATTGGAAGCATTCAAGTTATACAGACCCTCTTGTTTGTCTATTTAAGCATTATGTGTGTATTCTTTACTCTTCATGAGATTCGCATGGAAAGTTCAACCTCGGAACCTTTTGCTGTTTGCCTGCCATTTTACTAATGAATGTGCTCAAGTAACTCAAGGATGCAGACTTCTAAAACATGAGTATGTAATTCATTTTTTGTGGTGTGCTTGTTCTCAGAGCATTCCTAAATTATGAAGAAGTTAGTATCTTGGTAATTGTTGGAAAGAATTGTTAGATCTTGCACTATAAATATCAAAACTAGCTTAAACTGTTTAGTGGGCTATGTAGCTCATGATTTTAGTTTTTCTAAGAAAATTCAAGAAAAAGTATAAGAATGCTTATCACATCATAAGAAGTTAATTAATCAGTACATCTTTTATGTTTGTCTTATGTTACTATATATATTTGATCGAGCATCTGTAGTTGCAGGAGTGTATTGTCATTACATTAAAGATCAGATGGTCCCTCCCCCCACTTCCTAGCTTAATCCAATTGACAATTAATTTTTCTTTTCTTTTCCCCTATTCTTTTTGTTGTTGTTTTCATCATTTAGTAATAAATTTGTATCTCATCAGTTTTTTATAATATTTTGAAACATTCCATTTATGAGTGGGAACACATTAAAAGTATGAGAGCCTTTCAAAAATGGTTAATGAGTAAAATTTTGTGAAAGAATTCAAGTTGATGCATTATTTTCTGATAGAAAGGCCTAAATAGAGGAAGTCATTAAAATAGATTACAGCATCTGATATTTATTGGCTTCATACAGAAAACATCTCATGGTCTGTCTTTAAAAGTTAGATGACAAAATTTACCAAACTCATTATCAGTCCTTAGTTCATTAAATTTTATACGTCAGCATTTCAGAGGATTTGTTTTTAACTGTAGAAAATTTCATTTTTATCGGATTAATCTGAGAATTTATTTTGTATGTTTATACTTCTTATTTATTTATTTTATATATTTTAGGTATATTACATTTGCCTGCTTCACAATATTGAAATTAATTCAAAGCACATAATGTGTGTGATTTGTTTAATAATTATTTATTGAACTTCTGTTTCATCATCAATGAAAATATTCTTGTCCTTTTTCTTAAGCTGATCTTATTCTATCTTTAGATTTAAAAGTTTTTTGCATTTTTTGGTTATTAAATGTCAAAATAAAATTAGTTTTATTTTATTTTTTAGGTATTTGAATTAATCTAAGGAAAATCCATGTCAACTGATGACTTATGAAAAATTGATTAATCAGCACTTAGCTGTGTTACAAAGCTTAGCAGATTTTAGATTTTTTTCTGATAATGCATTTAGTAATGATGTGGTAGAGATAAGCCTTTAATATTTAAAATGTTTTTTGTTTCTGAAATTCATTTTATTAATTGGTCTTGTTATGGTTGTTTATAATTTTTTTTCTTAATTTTTAAATTATATCTCTGAAATTGCACTGTGTTGATTCAGAATCTTTGCTCAAGTTGAATTTTTGTTAAAGATTATTGTTATATATAATTATTTTATAAATATTATTTGCTTTTTTTTGTGGGGAAATTACTTAATGTGCTTCTAAACTACATTACTTAAATTTTAAAGGAGCAATACATTTTCTCATTTGTTAAGAAATGAAATAATCATTTATGAATAGAACTTAAATTTATAGTGATATCAGCATTAAATCATTTTATTTTTGTAAGGATCATCTAAGCTATTATTGATTTAATATATTTATTAATGTTTGACTTTATAAAATTATTTTCTTCTATTATTACTTTATTATGAGAATTTATATTGCAGATGTAGTATTCTTTTTGAAAAGATAAATCCATAGTACAAAAAGAAGAGTACTAATTTGGTTGCTAGTCTTATAAAATTATTTATTTTCTTGCTCGCAATATTGTTTACCTATGTAAATAGCACGTTTTATCTATTAAATTTAAATGATGAATTTTGTAAAGAAATGGAATTTCTTGTAAATAAATAGATTATATTGAAAGTATCTGTAAATAATAGTCTTGATTAAATAAAAATAAATCTGTCGATTTTATTTTCTGCATTTATTTTAAGTTCGATTGCTTATTTAAAGTTTGAAAGTATGCAAAATAAGCATATTTAATCTTAAGAGGCATTCTAATATTATGTAGTGTATCTATATTGACAGTTTATTACCGCCTCTTGTTGCAAATAGAGTAAAAAATGTGGTGGTCGCCGCTGAAAATAATCATATTTAATACTATCAGTCTCTTAATGTTATCGATATTATCTGTTTCTGAACTGACTTATTCAAATGTGCACATAACCTACTTATTCCTATGTTTATTATTATCGCTAGATCGGTTAATGTTATAATTTTCGTTGTACCGATAGGGTGGAACGAAAATGGCTTCAAATTTATTTATTGTTATTTTTAAGATTTTAGTTCAGTAATAGGGCAGAAAATCTCCCTTTTTGGTTCAAAAACAATATTTCAAACTTTGGTTGCAATTTTGCATTTTCTTAAGGTGTTGTAAATAGCTTGAATCTTGTAAAAAAAATTTACAATTTTAAAAAAAGGCCTTTAAAAGTTTTCTTTGGATCTTATTTTGGAAATGGTGAAAAATTAGTTTTGGTTCAAAGAGAAGTTTAAGAAATTCTGGTTGCGATACAACAGTTTCTCAAAGTGCTTTAAACAGCATAAAGTTTGGAAAAAAAATCCCTTTGATAAAATATTTTTATGAATTTTTCATTCATATAATGTTACATAGGATGATTTTAATTGAAAAAAATTAATTTCAAAGAAAAATTACTTTAAAAATATGTTATTTCAAATTTTGCATTTCTTATGTATCCTTAATGATGATAAATATTACAGCTGCAAAAAAGTTTGTTTCTACTTCATAGTCACATTAAACTGTTTTATTATTATTATTATTATTAAATAATGGTATATTCATACTTGGTTCAATTTTAACTCTTCTGTATCCTTCTCCTGCAATTGAACCACAGACATTTTGAGGCCAATTCTGCCACCAATCTCAGAGCTTCTCTCACTGCTTGCATGTGACAAGGAAGTCGGGGAAAGAGCCTAGTCCCCTATACTATTTTGTAGTATAGGGGATAAAACTTAATACAGGCCTTCTTTATTAAGTTTTAACTTAATTTTAAACTACACGGGTACTTGATAGTTTTATCGCCTTTTGTGTATTTGGTGGATCTGGTTGGCTTGCCCCTTTTGTAAAGAACGCTCTTGTTCTTCAGGGTTTTCATTGTTGTCATTAATCGTTTCTGATACACTAGTACTTTTTGCCCGTTTTGGGTTAATTTTATCTTTTTTTTTCTGTAGTTCTTAACTCTTTCTTGCTTCTTCTTCAAAATGCTTGTAGTGGCAATATCAATGTTACCTATAACCATTTTCCTTTTAGGGTATTAATCGTTTAGATATTTTAAACTTGTTCTATAAACCTTATTCCATAACAGGTTCTGGCACTTTTAAAAAAAATACAAATCAGCAATATCAAATAAACGTATAGCTTCTCTAAATTCTGTGTAGGTTTAATTAAACTTATCTGAACATTTTCTGTTTTTAGACTTTAATAAATTCATGTATTTAGCATGATAGGTTTTTATCATTTGTGAAATTGCTAGCAGCAATGAGGATCGCAATTCTTGGCCATATTTGTTCTGTTGTGAGAACTAAAGTGTCACATATTTCGCTTATAGTAGAATCTTTCTCTGAAGCATTGTTGATGTTATATTACCAGTTCGTTCAATAGTGTGTTCAATTTCAGGCAAAATTATTAAATTTCCTAAAAATAGAGCACTCCGATATTTGTCTTGTCTTCACTAATTTAAAATGAGCTATTTTTTACAGCAAAGCACACAAGCAAAAACTAACAATCAGTTATACGATAGACGGAGGGAAGACGCCAACTCAACTGAACTCAGCAAAGCTACTGATTTGAAATCAGCTCTTGTCCTTGTCATCGGATGCAGCCAATTCTCCACCTTCTCAATAATAACCGCTTTGGCGACGACTCAGTGTCATGCCAGTGCTATAGTAAAACGGTTTTTACTCTTTTATTCATATGACAACGTCTAGTTAAATCTTTTTATTTCATACTCAAGGCATGAAAAAAATCCTTAAAAAATTGCAACAAGTGTTGAAACTTTAACGTCCTTGTGGCACCTCAAGATATACTCTAAAATTTTAAATAACTTTTGTCTTATTTATATCAAAAGGTAACTTTTCCACGCTGTTGCAAATTAAAACTGAAAAATTGATTATTTCGTAAAATAAACTTTAAAATGTGGAAAAAATTTTAATTTTATGAAACTTTAATATACTTGCGGCACCTCAAGACCTATCCCAATATTATTTTATTTTTATAGTCAATTTTTTCTACACCAAAAGACAACTTTTCCACGTTATTAACAAATTAAAAATCAATTCCACCCCCCCTTCCATCTTAATCTGTAGTGTAGGCGATAGTGAATACCAACGGTGCATAAAGCTAAGAAAGTAGTGGGGTTATTTAATGTTATGCAGGGAAAATCTTCAGACTAGTAGCTTAATACTAAATGCCTACGAGTGATTTGATTGAGTCCGTTATTTTTATACATCTGAAAGATTGTTTTGAACCTTTTTTTGCTTGATTTTAAATATGATAAACTTTTCTATACAATATGACCAATCCTTCATTTTCGACCGGCATCACCGATTGATGCTTGTGGAATTTCCTGCTTATCTTGTATGGAAACATTTGGAAATCAGTTTTCCAATGGAATGAAGTTCATATTATTTTATCTGAATTAGGATGGTCAGATATTGTTTAACACTAGAATTACGGCAGCAATCGTGTTGACCGTAAACTCGCTTTAATTGGGTCAATTCATAGTCACTTGTCATGCAACAAACAAACCGATTGTGTCCAATGTTCAAGCGCTCTGCGCATGTCGGGAAGTCTGCCGATAACGTTGATCCGATACATTAACACTGAAATATTACACTAGCCAAAAGGTAATATAAATCTTTTGATATTTTTTAAAAAAGAAATTAATATTTTGAATTATTTTCTCCAAATTTTTGTAGTAATGTAATTTTACTTCTTATATTAAATTTTAATTAGTATTTTATAATTAATTAATATCGCTTTGTAATTAGTTTGATACCATTTTATTCTTTCCTTTCCCATATATTTTTTTCTTCTTTTGGTTCAAAGGATACATTTTGACAAATGGCTGTGTTTTTTAAAAATTACATATGTTCTTTTATATATATTATTTAAATGTTATTGAATGTTCAATTTTATGAATAGATTCTTTTAAATAATTATTATTTTTAAATAAGTTAACATTTTTAAGCTTACTAATTAAATTACTACATTTTTTTATGTAAATAATTTTATTAATATAGAGACCTTGAGATTTCTATTTGCTCAGAGGAAAGAACATGAAACTCAAATTTGTATATATTGAATAAATTATGATTACAATTTCAAATTATACAATAATAAAGATATAGATACCATTTTTTAATCTATGCAACTTATGGATAAGTTGTTTCATTTTAATATGTAGAAGTCATTAAAAATCAAGCAAAATAATTAATATTTACATCATACTTTTTATTTGCACTTTACAAAAAATATAGATAAAATACATGTGAGTACTTATTCGAAAAAAATATGATCAAATTGTGTTTTCAATGTAATCAATCACTTATTTAAAATAACTCAAAAGCTATTTATTATTCTAGACATTTAGAAATAATATAAGCATAGCATGACAAGAATGTCAAAGTAAATGATGAAATCAATTTTATTCAACAGAAACATTCTAGATACCAAAAAGTTTTTTTTTATCACCAATAAAAATATAATGTCGAACAATATGTTTTTAAAGCAGAACGTTTTTGAAATGTATTTTAAATGCTAATGCTACACTGAATGAATGTCATAAAATAAAACAAAAGCATACTATACAGTAAATTTAATTACACGAGTAAGGTCATGATAAATATATATACATATAGAAATTAAATAGGATATAAAGAGGAGTTGGAAGAAATACTTTTATGTTTTTACAGAATTTTACGATTGAAAATTGATATATTAAAGAAACGGGGGGAGTAAAGCATACTTGTAGCAATGAAATTGCAAATAAAAAATATGTAATAAATGCTGATATGGAAATTGATTTTCATTGAAAATATCAGTATTTCTTAAAACAGAAATCACTGAGGTGCACAATGATATAGCATGGCATTATAACAATCATTTCAGTTTAAATACAAGAAACAAAAATAATTATCAAAAAGAAACACTAATGAGAATAAACAGATTACTCTTTTGTTATTAAACATGATTACACTGTAATAACTGAATAATATAAATTACTAAAAGGTATGGAAAACTTTAAGATTCTTAATAAAAAATAAAACCTCATGATGCATTTTATTTTAATGCCATCAACTAAAAATCATATTTTGTGTATTTCTTGTTCAATTAGGAAACCTGTATCTCATCACAACATCATTAGGTTCTAACACATTAATCGGATTGCTTTTAATAAAAAGTTGCTTGTCAGATATGCCGTCGCAATTTAAAAATTACGATTTTTTTTTTCATATCTAGTAAATGGGCACTAATTTAATAAGTTCTTCAAAATGATCGTATCATATCACCGACTTCAAAGCAGACTTACAACCTTCTATTCAAATGCTAACAGCGCAATTCAGGATTGTTGAAAGGAAACTAAAAAAGCATTTTATACGGTAATCACTCTTCAGTTTCACATTAAAGTACCCAGCATCGCACTTTTTAACTTTTAAACATTTTATTTCATCTTTTAATATATAATAATGGGAAACAACGTTACTCAAAGTTATAACTTCAAATATAAACAAAAAATCCGCTTCATACTTGGCGCAGATCGTTGTTGACAGGCTCATCTACTAAAGCTTTGCGGACGAAGGTTTAAAGGCCATGCACATAAGTACATGACACGTGGCTTTTACGTCACATGAATTGGCACCATTGAATTGGACATTTTTATTCTCGTACTATTAATTTTGATATATATTTACTTTTCCTAAAAATTACGAAATATTAATGTGTTTTTTATTTTATTTAAATCAATATTTTTGCCAGTATTACTGCATGTACCTACAATTACGGCTACAGATCATTTTAATCGTAACGAATTATTTTACGCATTATTTTTGATTTTCTTATTCCCATATGCTAATAGAAAAACATTTGCCAAGATGGGGTTTTTCAAAGAAACGGGGAAGGGGAGAGAATAAAACGCTATTAATAAAGTTAGCATGCCATCTGACTGACCGCGCATTTCCTTGTATTATTAATTTTGCCTTTCAACGAGTGCATATATTCCCAAATTCAATTCAGTTTGTATGATTTTAGTGTCCTGTCCTGACTATTTTGTGACCTGTATCAAGTCGCATAGAAATGTTGGTAGAAAATATCTAACGAAAGAAGAGTTGCTGAAAGCTTTTAAAAGTCTTTGCGATGATAATTCCGGTTCAAAAATTGAATGTGACGACTTTCATAGCGAAAATACATCCAACAAGGACTGGATTGTTCCTACTACTGCAATAAGAAAATCCAAGCTATCTGATATGAAGTTTCTTCATGAAATAACAAATGAAATATATATTTCATTGTCAGTTACTAGTACAGTTTCTAGATTTCAGATCAGTAGTTATATTCAAACTAGAGAAAATAATCCATGGCAAGAGGGGTGATGGAACTTGAGGACGAAGAATGCGTATTCAAATTGTGGAAAATAAAAGAGAAAAGAAATAGCAAATAATGGCTCTGTTTGAAAAATAGGAAATGTTACTTCAAGGTGAGACTTCTCCAGCAAAACATTTTACTTGAAGTAGCTGGATCAGCTTGTATACGGAGTAAAAAATAATTTATGGAAACATAAACAGGACATAGAGATAGTCAACGAAAAAATATTGAATCACATTCAACAGTGCTTTGAAGAAGAAGCCCATAAGAAAACACAAAATCAAAATTGGCATTTGTCCTGCAATGAGTTAGATTTCATTTCACTGTTATATGCTTGTGGGGCTCTGATAGCATAATAATTATCAATTTTCTGCTGATAGTCAAATTCCTGAGGCTCGAAATTTTTCACTGTCATGGAGACAGATTTCTGAAAATTATGAAATATCTGCACTTAGATGTGAACCCCCAAAACTCAAATAGATTCACTTGCCCTTGTTTCAGATGTTTGGAATACATTTATAGAAAGCGGTTTGATGTATTATAATCTGGTTGAAAATACACTGCTTAGCAATTGCTAAGGAACAAGTGATTTGTGCAAAATTGCGTCTCAGATAGCTGATCAATCAAAATAATTTCAAGTTGAAATGGCATGGTAGACCAGAACTCATTATCTGTGTAAAAGATATTGCATACAAGCTCATGATCATACGAAAATTCATGCTGTGTGATGTTGGATCCAAAGTAATGCAGGATGTTATAAAAGTTTTTTCTCTGAGATTCTGTTTGACTCTTGCAATAATTAAGAGCAAAATGTCAGCAAGATATCATTTGAGTGCCTACGATCGTGGACGAATGGAAGCAGGTCAAAGTGTCACCACTGTAGCTGCTGCAGTGGGTGCATCAAAGAGTGTCATCTCGCGATTAAAGAAGGCTGCTGAAGTTGGAAATGTTTTGCAAATACATGCTAGGGGTTGTGGTAGAAACATCTTATCTTTAGAGAGTCGCTAAGTAGCCCTCGTTTCAAAAAGGCACAGAAATTTAACCTTTGGCCAGATAGCTGCAAACCTTGCAACTGGTACTGGTACAAATGTTTCTGCAAGTACCATCTCATGGTGATTAAATCAAGTTGGTTTGTATACACGGAAACCTATTCGTTGCATTCTGCTTCAACCACGCCATCGTCGTGAGAGAGTATGCTGGTGTAAGAAACATGTTGGTTCGGATACCCAAAATTGGTCTAGAGTGATGCTCTTAGTCGAATCTCATTTCAGAGTGACAAGTGATTCTGGTCACTAATTACTGTGGAGAGAGCATGGAACATGTTATGCAAAACAATTTGTTAGTGAACGTGATCGGTAAGGCCCAGGCATGATGGTGTATGCAGGCCTCATGTACAATAGCAAAACACCATTTCACATCTTTGAGTGAGGAAGCTTTACATCGCAAATGAATTGCAGAGAGGTTATGATGAATCATGTTAGGGTAGCTCTAGTTCCAGACTTTTTGTTTATGAACGATAATGCGCTGCTGCACAGGCGCATTGAGGTATCGGACACACTGCAAAGTGAAAATATCGTCCGTATACAATGGTCTGCTTACTTTCCCTATATGTATCCCATTGAACAGGCATGGGATACTTTTAGCAGATGTATTTCACAAAGAACCATTCCTCCCCGAACAGTGCAAGAGCTCAAATCGTTTTGAGAGAGGACTGAGACAATGGAAAAGATCAGCCGAAGAAACTGTTGATGAGCATGTACCTTTCCATTTGATAGAATCTATCAAACAATAATCAGACAATAAGAGTTTATTTTTTTGCTATTTTAAAACAACTCATTTCCCCATCAATAAATTTTTAAGATCAGTCTGCTTCATATCTCTTTTCTCTATGCTATAATTCAAAAAGGCAACGTCAAATTATACGATTTTCAAGATCTCTAGGTCGTAAATATTTGCAGTGTAGTATAGAAAAAGAAATAGCTATGCTGCCGTCCAGTGACTTGGTTTCATTGCTTCTGAGCACAGTTATTAAGATTTTGCAAGAGGATTTTCTGTCACTTTACATAATCGAAAGAGCATTCATAAAAGTCGGTTGGTGAGGTAGTTGATGACGCAATAGCTAAGTTCAGCTATGCTGCACAAAACCTATTGTTAAAGTAGTCGATGATAAAAACCACTTAACAATCTTTCAAAACCATTTAAAATTTCTTACTTAAATGAGACTGGCTTAAAGACTGGAAGCTATGGTAAAATCCATGATTACACGACAAGATATGAACGATAAAATACCTTTAGAGTTTGGAAAAGCAATTTTTTAAAACATATGTAAAACACATTGAAATATTAAAGCATTCTTCATAAAATAAGTGAATAAAAATGTAAAAGATTAATTATATTTGTACACATGCGAATATTCAGAGAGGTGAAATTGAATTATGTTGATAAAATAATAGAAATGACATTACGTGTTTTTGCTCTTTGTTGGTAGAGCGTATTTCCATTTCGATTTCTCTTCAATAGAAAGTAGAGATGGAATACAGACATCTTTCAGTGCCTCTTAATTCTTTACTCATGGCATACTTCGGTATAGCTTCTGAGGCAGTTGAAGTATTAATTTTTGAATACACTTTAGATAGGTATTTTCCAATGTGAAAACATTTAAGGTTTTGGAAACGGTAGAAGTAAGATAATTAAATCTTTGCTGATTGTGAATATTTGTCCTATTTTTGTTGTAAATTTTATACTTGAAGGAATAGTTTAGATCAGAACTACATACACTGATGGAAAAAAAATCCCAAAACTAGGAAGGAGCTGTACTAGATAAACGAAATTTGGTAGGCGTGTTTATACATCTGAAAGATGACGTCGATTCAAATTTCGAGCTACGCGCGTAAGTGTGGCGCTAGTAGCGACACTATGAACATGCAAATGAGGTTTGCTTTAAATAAGCGCTGTAAGGTTCGTGATCGTTATTTACAGTTGAGATTTGACGTAGTGGGTTAATGTTAGTCAAGGATGCCTCTGAGAAGACGAAGAAGTCATTATCAACAGCTCACTGAGTTTGAACGAGGTCGTGCTGTAGGGCTACGAGAAGGTGGGTTTTCTTTCCGCGATATTGCTGAAAGACTTGGCAGGAATGTATTCACTGTGCATGAGTACTGGCGGCAGTGGTCAAGGGAAGGTACTGCCTCAAGAAGACCAGGTTCCGGGCGGCCACGTGGTACTACTGAGAGGGAAGACCGTCGTATTCGGCGTATGGCTGTGGCTAATCGTATTGCGTCTGCAGCTGAAATTCGAGCTGCAGTTGGCACCACAGTGAGACAACGAACTGTTACACATCGGTTACTTCAAGGACAGCTCCGAGCCAGACGCCCTGTACAGTGCATTCCACTGACTCCAAACCACTGCCGTTTGCGACGTGAGTGGTGTCAAGCTAGATCTCATTGGAGGACGGAGTGGAGATCTGTTGTGCTTTCTGTTGAAAGCCAGTTCTGCCTTGGCCGCAGTGATAGCCGTTTGTTGGTTAGAAGGAGGCCAGGTGAACGCCTGCTAGTGACCTGTCTGCGGTCTAGACACACAGGGCTTACTCCTGGAGTTATGGTTTGGCGAGCAATTTCGTATGACAGCTGGAGCACTCTCGTGGTTATCCCACGCACCCTGACTGCAAATTTGTACGTCAGTCTAGTGATACAACTTGTTGTGCTGCCATTCATGAACAGCATTCAAGGGGGTGTTTTCCAACAGGATAACGCTTGCCCTCATACCGCTGTTGTAACCCAACATACTCTACAGAGTGTCGACATGTTGCCTTGGCCTGCTAGATCACCAGATCTTTCTCCAATCGAGCACGTATGGGACATCATTGGACGACGACTCCAGCGTCATCCAAAACCAGCATTAACCGTCCCTACATTGATCACCCAAGTGCAACAGGCTTGGAATTCCATCCCACAAACTGATATCCGACACCTGTACGACACAATGCATGCACGTTTGCATGCTTGCATTCAAAATTCTGGCGGTTACATCGGTTACTAATGTACCAACATTTCACATTTGAAATTTCTCTTCTCGCCAATGGCTCTACCTGTGATCTTGAAACTTTAATCAATTAAATATGTTACATAGACAAATGTATTCCTAAAATTTCATTACTGTACAATAATTTTTTCTTGGTGTTGGGATTTTTTTTCCATCAGTGTAATTGCCTGAGTGAGTTTTTCCAAAATTTTGACAGTGGTTCATTATTAGTACTACAGTTTGGAGAATCTTGACTAAGTGACCTTTATAACGTTGAGACATTTTTTCTTCTTCTGCGTTTAATTTTTTTACTTAAAACTTTTTACCATTCTAAACAGGTTTAAAGTCAGGTCTTGAGAAAAGCTGTTTCACAGTGCTTGGAATTGAGATGCAATTTTATTCGTATGGGTAATATGTAAAAGGGCATTTAAAAAGGTTTCACCAGATTTCTGAAATGATTCAGAATTGGATGGTAAGATTAGAAGAATTTTTTGAGTGCTTTTGGTTTCTAAAGTATTTAACTGCCACGGCATAAGTTAACTCAGGAAATAGTTCATCAATTTTGACATTTTTTTTAACACTATCTGGTACCCGGCGCGTTCCTACCGCTGAAAAAAGTAATATCAATCAGTGCAATCAATCAATAATTTGGTAATGCTTTATCGAAATAGGGTAAACGCTACGACATTATATAAAATACGAACATTGAAGGCTTCATTTTCAGGTATTCATTTTTATGTATTAGATTTTTGTATTTTTTTTTTAGAATTGTAAAACTTGGTGTTGTTTCAGAATGTTAGCAAAAAAATCTATTTATCATAACTCGAGATTCGTTTAATATTCGCTTAGAATTTTCAAATTTAATTTTAGAAAATATGATTAAAATATTTTCTTTTAAAATTGATTGAACATAAAAACATAATTATACTATAAAATCGTTAATGTAGTTGAAACAATAATTTTTGAAAGTTAAAAAAGTGCAAAATTATTTGTACTACAATATTTTTGGTGGTTAGTGAGAAAAACGCTAAAATTTAAATTAAAATATAAAACCCCCAGGGTTGGTCTTCCGAAAACTTTCTCGCATAATCTGTAATAAAGTTGTTACCTCTGAGAGTGACTTGCATGACATTTGCGTACTATAGCTACAAAACATCAACCTTTAACTTGGATTTGGTATTTCTACTGAATCTATTTTGTCTCATCTGCGAGTTATTTGGAGATTTATCTTTGGTAAATAGATGCGGTTGAGATCCGAATTTTTATTTTTCCTTTTAGATAATTGTACTATGCCTATAACTATTCCGTAGGTGTAAGCAATAAGCGGACCAAGTTTCATCGCAATCGGATGAACGGTTTAGGAAGGCATAAGAGACATACAGACAAACATTCATTTTTATTTACATAGAAGATATATATTCGCTCAGTGTTTAGTGGACAACGAACGACAACTGTTGGCCTAAAAGCAAACATCTAATACTGTATATAGTTTATTTCAAATTTTAAATAGGTGGACCGGGATGCGCTCCTCAATAAAGGAAGAAAAACACATGCCCGCGGGATGAGCAGATTTTGCTACATTTGAGTTGCCCATGGAAATCGCGGGATGATCAGTCAGAAGGCTAGTACACTCTCTTGCCCTTTTCTGAATTGATTTAATGGTTGTTTTTAATGATAGTTCACCCTTAACTTTTGATATCGCCTCATCGAGCCAACTTCTTAAATCTTCTAAATTGGCAATTTCCATGCTGTAAACTTATTTCTTGAGGAATTCCAAACAGAGAAGTTTATTGCAATCTGGCGATCTAGTTGGCCAAGGAATTGCCCTCCCCACTACGATCAATCTATTGCCAATAACGCCCTGGAAGTCCCGAACTGCCGTTGAAGAATATGCAGGAGTTACGTGTACAGTGATTTGGGTAACGCAGATGAGCTCCTCACCTGTCTAAGAGTTACAGTTGCAAAATCCGTACACAAAATGAATATCTATGTATTGTATGTTCACCAGGAGAAGGCACCTCGGTCCGCCTTCTTGGAGGTAGATTTCATTTCAGCTCGAGGAAGATGGGTAAACATCCACATTCTTGTAAATGAGACAACCCTAAATGTGTGCCAAAAGGCAAATGCTTGCTTGTTATCAGTTACTTTGTGTTATCATTGCTGTCGTACTTTTCGTTCTCCTTGCTAATTATTAATACATACTATATATATTTTGTTTCAAAAAATGTTTTTTTTTCAAAGCAAATAATTGTTATCTTAGCAAAATGTCATTAAAAGGGCGAACTATTCACTCGAAAGAGAGAAATATAATAAATAATGTTACAAAGTTTTGTGAATATGAGGCTGCAGCCGGAACACTTTTGTTTCCCTTTTCCCAAGCCCAAAAACGTGCTGCTTCAATTACTGGTGTTTCGCTTAAGGCCTTATCACACGGTGAAGTTTCGCAAGCCCTTTTCCGTTTCTACCCTCAAAAACCGGTCAAGCAAGTTTCATGATCGACAACTTTTTCGAACCAGTTCGAAAATGTTGTCGGAAATATTGTCCGCAAACGAAATTCAACCAATCATGTGAAACTTTGAAGTGACGTCACTTTCCTTGTCGTTTGCTGACAGAAAGGGCCGGAGATATTTTGCCGTGTGACAAGGCCTTTAAAACAATTAAGCGAATTAAAAAGGAAGATATTTCTACAAATGGACATGTATGCACGCCGGGGAAACATCGAAAGCGTCCTGAGGCTCGAAATGCAATATTGGACAATTTTGATCTGTGTGTTCTTTGAAATATTGTAAATGAGTTTTACGCAAACAACAAAATTCCATCTTTATCTCGATTGCTTCCCTTGGTGAATTAAGGGATAAATTTTCCATGGAAAAAAGGAACTCTATGGAAATACTTCCATGTTGCTGGGTTTCAATATAAACGTTGCAGAAACCAGAGACAGATCTTAATTGGAAGATCCCTCATTGTAGATTGGCGATTTCGTTTCCTTAGGGAAATGAAAAAATTCCGAGAAGCAAAAAGGAACATTATTTATATAGATGAAACGTTGTTAGACAGTAATCTTTCCTTCGAAAAATGTTGGAGAGATGAAAAAGTTGGTGCTAGCACTAAAGATAGTTCAGGTCATCGTCTGATTGCGGTGTATGCTGGATCAGAATCCGGTTTCGTCTGAAATGCCAGATTAATATTTAAAGCTGGACTTGCAACTGGAGATTATCACTGGCAAATGAAGTTTGATAATTTTAAAAAATGGATAGTGAAGAAGCTGTTACCTAATACTCCAACAAATTCAGTGAAAGTTATGGATAATGCAGCTTATCACACAAAAGTGCTAGATCCCGTACCCACAAAAAACGATAAAATGTGTGCCTGGTTAGGTAAAAAAAATCCCGTATGATAAAAAAAAAATGCGAAAAGCTCAGTTACTTGAACTAATTGCTGCAAATGCAAGTGGCGAAAAAAAAATTTCATTGGTGAAATTCTAAAAGAACAAGGACATGATGTTTTGAGACTTCCCCCATACCACTGTAGAGATGCTTAATCCACGATTTTTTCAATAACACATAATTTTGCTGTTGTTATTTTCAAATATTTGTTCCAAATATCTGTTATTTCAATCATATTATTAATTAGTATTAAATATTAAATTTGTTAATTTTAATTAATATTTAATTTACTAATTTGAGTAATGTGTGACTGAACTAATTTATCTATTTCAACTTACTATTTTAATTTGATTTTTTTCATAACTTTTTACTTAATTTATTTATTGAAGGAGGCCATTTTCTAAAAAGTTTGAATTAAAAATATATGTCATTTCTTTAAAAAGCTTACTATAGTTCTATATTCTACCAATAGATGACACCCGCAGTGACCACAATAAACGCAATCACAACGTTACGTCACAAGCAGTTACAAATTATCTATAGTGCATTGCAAAATGTGAATATTCGAAATTCAAGGTCAATAACGTTATTTCGCCGTTTCCTGTGAATCACAGGAAAGGGCGAAATTACCGTTCCGATAAATTTCAGTGATATGCAATTCAACAATTCAGGAAAGATCCAAGAATAACAGGTCCGTTCACTTGTAAGCTTACTCTCAGATTTCTCTTTCTCCCTTTAAGCGTTAAGGGAAGGAACCCTCAAAGATCCTCCCCCCGATGGTTCATGGACACAAAATAAGAACGTTTTGTGTTTCAGGGATTTTCCATCCATCGATATTCCTTTCCTTTAGCCGAATTCCAACGATTGGAAAATCTTCAGGGATGCTGCACGTTTCCCCGTCGACACCTCTTGCGGTTTTCAGAGATGTCGTCTCAGGCTGCTTAAATTTTGATACCGCAATGTCATTACAAGGAGTTATACATTTGCTGTTTTAGATTGACAGTAATCTGAGATTCTTTTTATTCCCTTTCCACTTACAATATATTTTCCCATAGCCGACTTAATGAATAAAATATTTTTTGATACATTTTTCGGTATTTTAAGGAAACTTGAAATTAATTTTACTTGAATTTGTTATGCATTTTTGATAATTCTATCTCATTTCTGCTTTTTTATAACGAAGAATTATCAGCTTTTATTACGAGATTTCATGATATATTAACCTGAGAATGATTAATTTTATGTTCATAAAGTAAAAGGACAATTTTTTTGAAGTTATTATTTCCCACTCATTGCACCACCAAGAGGTCTTATATTCTTTTTTGTTAAATATATTTCGAAAAAAAAAATTACCGTGTAAATATTTCTCACACAAAATAATACTTTTAATGGATGTGATCTTAGTAAATGAATTTCATTTCTTTTATACAATTAGAAAGAATCATTAGATGAATGGATTATTCCAAGCATAACTAATTTTATATTCCTTTTAAAGGCTTTTTAAAATTCTTTATACACTATTTTGAAAAAAAAAAATTCTTTTTCTAAAACGCTTTTTAGAAAAATTTCTAAGGATGGATGACGTTATATATTTATACATTGCTCTGAAAGGAAATTTCTTTTAAAATTGAATTTCTCCATTTCGTACATTCTTTATTTGCTGCATTGTTTACTACTTTGAAGTGTCACATATTGGACAAGATATTACTTTCCACTTCTGCAGATTTCCCGCCCAGTAGGAATACTTATTAATTCCCAGCTATTCGAAAGTGGTGTCAGTGTTGCTTTTCGCGGCGAATTTTTGCTTTGTGAGAAAAATAGATCCTTCTTTTGATTCATTTCTTTTTTCGAATTAGAGTCTTTCTTTCTTTTATTATTCTTTTTTAGGATTAGAGTTTAGCTTAAAACAACATATTACTAACATAAAAAAGTTAGGGAGGAAAGGACGGAAGGTGAAAAGTTGTCAGTGAGGAATATAAGATAACGAAATTGTTAAGAAACCCATTTTCCCCACCTGGGTGATTAACCCCCCTCCACACACACAGCTGGGAAGGAAGGAGAGTGAAAAAATCCCGTTTCTCTTTTTAAAGTACTTTTTTTTTTTTTTAAATAATCTTTTGTGGAATAGGGATAAATTTTAGAAAAACCATATTCAGATTATTTAGCCGCCCAGAGGTATATATAGTTTTTGCTTGATATGGTTCTCGTTGTTAATAATTAAATATGTCCGATCTCGTGAATTAAAAAAACATTTAAACTAATTAACGCATTTTTATTACATTGAATTCTAAAATTATTCCCCGAAATTAGGGAGAAAGATTTAATTCTTGAAACATATAAACTAGCAAAAAATGTGTATATATTTCTATAATTTTTATATGGGGTGATATTATGTTTTGTTCAGCAATTGAAAATTTCTATCAGTTGTCTTGCGTGAGTGTGTGCATTTTTAACAGTAAATAAAACTGATTTAATTTCATAGTAAAGAAAAAATAGTATTGTTAGAATATTTTATAATCGTTAATGAATAAAAATCTTAATTATTTCTCTGCGTTTTCATTAATTTTTACAAACCATATTTCTTAATAATATTTACTAAAATGCTGCTAATAGTAGGTTTGCTTCTTCAGTAAAATAAAAATTTTATTAAAACGTTTCAATTTTTTTCATTAATAACCTTATTCTACTACTTCATTCTACAAGTTTACCAAAGAAGCGCTTAGGCTTTGAGACCTTTTCACAATTTTTCTGTAGGTTAAATTTCCAGTTTTAATGTGTAGATATTTGCTTTTAGTAATCTTTCTAGTCTGATTTAAAGCATTTGAAAATATTTGAGGCAACATTCAATCGAAAATTCTAGAATATACGCAATGACATCATACAATAAGCAAAAAATACTATTTTTAATAAATATCCATCCAACTGTCTTTTTAATACATTTTTTAAGACTACTTTATTAACTTTCTTTTTTTTTTAATAAAATCGCATAGACTCCAGAGATCTGTTATGTTTTAAGAACATTTTAAATTTAAATCTACAATAATCACAATCAAGATTTGTGAATCAAATATACCCGCCATCGGTTCAAAAAATTATCAATGTCAAGTTTTATGAACAATAAAATAAAATTATTCTGATTACATTTTCTTTTATTTAAAACAAAAGCTCTAAAAGATGCAAGAAGTCGAAAATAAAATAAAATTTCATGTACCAGAAAGAGTGTTGTTGGAAAAACATATTCAGTTCTCCACATGTGTTTAGTAATTGTTTATTTAAATAGAAGATAGTGATCCCCTTTTTCAGATACTGTTTTTTCCCAGAAGTCAAGTCATAAAAGTTCAGAGTGAACCCAAGAAAACATCGAATAAAGGACGGATCTCCCAAATTCAAAACATCTGCTGATTTTCTGTAAATCTTTTATCCACACGCCGATTTCAATCAGCAAGCATTTTGAAAAAATTACGGTGTTTCATATTTAACACACTTCAAAAAAAAAAAAAAAAAAAAAAAAAAAAGAGCGGAAAGTGTCAGAAGGAATTTTTATTTGAAATAATACTTTTCTGCTGCTTTCACATTTTAAATCTTAATTCTTGTAGAGAAATTGACGTTTTAGAGGAAATTGATTAAAAAAAGTTTTTTTTCTATGTCATTTAAGAAGTCATTAATTCTCCAAAAATGAAATTTATTTCATTTAAAAAGAAATTTCAGTTTTTCTCCAAACTGTCTTATATGCAGACAATAATTTAGTACGGAAATGCTTGTACATATAAGGAAGCTAAAAATTACACACAATATATACGTGCGTGAACAAAATGGTTGTCATATTGAAATTAGAATTTTTGTAAATTTAATTTATCACAAAAGAATTTCAAAGCCATTGTTTTGTTTTTAATCTTCCAAAATTTTTATTATTTAATATTCAAATTTTCAATGAACTTTTTTTTTCGTGCATTGTTGTATGAAAGAATTTTCATTTTTTTTTTCATTTCAAATTCCTTTTAAATTTTTTTATAAACCGCATGAAGTAATAGAAATAATTCATGTGCTTGAAAATGTACATCTTTGTTGAAATTTATAGGCGAAAGTGATAAAACGCGTAAATTTTATCGCACCAACAGCGCCATTACATGTATGATTGGTCTGAGGCAATTTCAGGTTTTCAACAGATGTTGTCTGTAGGATTTCAAGACCAATTACTTTCTTTGTGTATTTGTCACCACTTATCTTTGTGTATTTCACACTTTAAAAAGGAAATATAATTGAAAGTAATCCCTATGAGTCTCAGTGCATAATAAATTTACAGTAAACTAAATAATTTTCAAAAAAAAAAAAGAAAAGAAAAGAAAAAGAAAGAAAGAAAAGAAAAACATTTGTCTTCTATAGAAATTTTTTTAATAAATCAGTATATAATTTAACTTGACAAAAAAAAGAGTTTCATTTAAATATTCCTGCCTTTCAAATATCCGATTTAATAAGTGTCAATAAATGATTAATAAAAGAAATAACAGAAATAAAAATGATTTTTTCATTTGTTTAATTACAAAAAGCTAAAAATCTTTTTTATATCTTGAACAAAATATATATTAATTCATTTCTGATAGACGTCATACAAAGGATAAAATGTCGA